>PISX010009542.1:0-75241 GCA_004024625.1 Mellivora capensis
ACCTGAGGGTTTTGAAGGGGCGGTGGTTGGGAGGTTGGGGGAGCCAGGTGGTGGGTATTATGAAGGGCACACATTGCATGGAGCACTGGGTGTGGTGCAAAATCTATGAATTCTGTTACGCTGAAAAGAAATTAAAAAAAAAAAAGAAATGTAAGTATGAGCCAAACACACTTTCTACAATAGGACATTGCAATAACTGTGTCTGCCAAAACCAAGTTAAAAGTATTTGAGATTTCAAGTGGTCAGCTGGTAATGTAAGCCAAATAAAGTCATGTTTCTGAGAACTGGGTTTTCTTGAACAATGAAAAGTTAGCACTATTAGAAAAAAATCAAGGCAACAGTTATACTGTGTATATAACAGAGGGAGCATGTGTTCAACTTGTAGAATATTCCAAATTGACATTTTAACTCACAAACTATAGAGTCATGCTACAAGAAATGGTCTCATGAAGGAAATGAAGAATACACTCCAGTGAATACCACTACTCTCTACCTGTCCCCAGTCACAAACATGCCTTCATTCAGGTGCCAGGCAACTCCTAAACCCAAGCATGAACAGGTCAATCTTAAAACATCTGAGGGCTCTCCACCCCTTACAGAATTAACTACAGCCTCCTTAGCATGACGTACACCATCTCTCACCACCAGACCCCAATTTATTTCCCAACCTCCTTTCTCTCCCCCTTGTTGTACCTCATGGCAGAGTTCACACCCGACTGCCTTTATCTGCCTCTGTCATTCTTTCCCATCTATTCAGCCATTTCCTACCTAGTATTCAAGGCCCACATCAAATATAACCTTGTCTCTGTAGGGAACTAAATATACCTTCACTTAGAGTCCCCTAACACTTCTATATATAACTCTACTTAGAAGGGTTTTTTTTTTTAGATTTTTCAATATTATTTTTAGGTAATTCTCTCTTCATTCAGTCAATAAAGACAGGAATTTTTCATTATTAAGTTTTATCTTTCTAGGTACTACTTTATTGTTTATGTTTACTTCAGTTAAATAATTTGACTATTTTTTAATGTAGGGTTTTTTTTTCTTTTTAGCTTATAAACTTTCAACTCAGAGATTGCTGTAGATGTGAACAAAGCTATGCCTCAGAGCAAAAGCTCATCACCAGCACATAGTATTAGTGGTTATAGTGGGTTGTTAAAAACTTGGGGCATTGTGGGTTTTATTAGTCAATTTGCTTTCTGTAAATATGATTAATTTGTAACAGTTTTCCAAACAGGAACTTTATAAGGTCCTCTAAGCGGAAACATAGTGAAAATATTGAAAGTGTTATTAAAATGTATACAATTAGAAGGGGAATAAAAGTAAAGAAAAATAAAAATGGAAAGTGGAGAAAAAAATGACAAAATTATATACATAAAAGTTGGGTTGTTTGACAATGGGAATACCTGTAAAGAATAAGGAACAAACTACTCATGCAGGAGTTGGACTGTCCCTGTCTAGTGACATTAATCCAAATAATGAAAATGTGAGTTCCATAAGTACAGAGACCATGTCTGACATTTCAGTTTTGTCCACTGTGCCTGGCACCTGCGCTATAAATATTTGTTGAAGAAGTTAATGAATCAACCAAGTAACCCAAAGACAAAGAAATGTAATTGGCCAAATAGACCAAATTTTAGTATAGAGAATCAGCATCAATGTTTCTTAAAGATTGAAAGGGAAAACTTAAAACCTGAGGCTAATGGAAGTGCTACTACTCACAAATCATTAGAAGCCAGAAATAATTCAGTGGGCTCAAGACCCTTTGAAGTCTTCAGAAGAAGAGAGAAAGTGGCATTAAAGTATGCCAAAGTGGTGGCTACTAAGAAACTTCCTACAATATTATAGGACTGGAGCTCCAGGCCTCAATGGTGTTTCAAACTAGGGAAATGATGAGATTTTTTTAAAAGGTGACTAAAAAAAAGTTGTCAAGAAGAATTGCAGGACAGCACTGACTTACAAAGGATCAAAGAAAATGTATCTACCCTTCCTCACAAGTCCTCCACTCATAGTTGAAGAGAGTGAGAGCTTGTGATTAGTGGCATCTCAGTATCTACTAATACAAGAACTGTTTTCTGTTACTCTTCTCTTTCGAATCACTGCTTAGTCATTCAAATTTTCTCCCTCTTTATGCTCACCTTCAGGATGGATCTGTATTAAAGCAAGACAGATAGGTTTACATGACTTCACTATGAAGGAGGGACAACAGTCCAAACACAACAGTCCTTGTCTTGGCCTCTGTCTTTCAGGATCTCTGCTTTCCATTGTGCTCTCTCTAGTCACCCTGGTCTTTGGACACCCTGCTGGTCTCCAGATAGTTTAGTTGATGTTCTCCAGTTTGCACATCTTGATAACTCAATCCTACTTTAGCTTTCTCTTGCACTGTGGGTCTCTTAAGAGGTCTCTTGTTACTTCCTTTGGAGTCCTTGCCTTGAGGAGTCTGCTTTTCTCTAGTCTTTGTGAAATGTCCTTTGCCTCTATCATGATAAGCTCCTCTGACAGGTTCACCAGTCAAACTCTTAGGTATACTCCCATTTCCCCCAAAGAGCTTTTCAAAGTTTTGGGGTCTCTTCTGTGATACCAGCGTCCAAATTCAGCTTGAGAACTCCCAGTCATGCTTGTCTGTGCAAACATCTTCTTTTGCTTCAGCAACTCTAATGTGCACCGCTACTATCCCCCACCCTGACATGTTGTTTGAGAACACACACCAAAGCAGTCCTTTTTGAGGGTTCCAAAAAGGTAGGGATACAATATTCCTCTGCTTTAGGTTTTTCTCTTAAACTAAACAACACAATTTGTTCCCTAAGATTTGGGCCCATAGTCTGAAGTCTTACTGCACTGTATATTTGATCTCCATCTTTCCCTTCCCACAATCCCCTGGGAGAAGCAGCTGTCTTTCTACATTCTCTCCCTTTCTGAGTGGAACTTTTTCTGCATCTGACCCTTCCTTTTCCAGAAAAAAGACTGCTTGTCTCAGCTTTAATGGCAAAAAGTTATCCTTTCTTTACAAAGAGAAAAATTTGTGATCTGAACTAAAGATCTTCATAAAGAAACTGTTAAATTACTTGGAACTGGGAATTATAAAAGACAAAAATTTATTACCTCATTATCTTATAAATTTTATCCTTACTTTTTCCAGTTTTGAACGTCAAGAAACAAATCACACTCATATTTGGCACCTAACCTGATTGTAAAAGAAATCTTCCCATAGCCAGGACAAAATTATTTGTGAGAAATATAGTAGACATATAAATTATTTACAAGTAACCATAAAACCTTAAGATTCAGAAGTACTGCACAGTTAAAAAACTACTTAGTTGTTTAATATGACACCACAAAATTAGGAATTTGGCCATCTTTTATTCCAATTAGCCTGCATAAATATCATCAGCTATGCCCTAGATAAGCTCTATTTGCTAAACATTAAAAAATGAAGAAAAGTTCAGAATCTGTGTTATTACAAAGCCAATTTAACATTTGGACAGAGAAATATATGCACAGCCATAAACTATCACATTTTGTAACTATTTATAAAATAAAACCTTAGCAGCTCAAGGAAGAGTTGTACTACTACTGAGAAGTCATTTAAAATAACAAAATTCTTAACTTCTTTCAACAAGATTAACCCAATAAAGGAAATTATTTAATTTAAATCATTTAACTCTCAAGAATTGATTATATCTTTTGTTTATAGAGTTTGGGAACTATTGATTCCACCTTTATATTTCTAAATAAAATTTTCATGTTTCCCTTTCTGCTTTATTTTCATTGTGTATATTGTACTAAATGTATAATGTATATATAATATAGTTTTAAATAAAAATACACTTTTGTTGTCATAGATAATTTCTCTTTTTGAGATGCCAAAAGATCCACCCTTATTATCCCTTCAAATAAGGCCTATTTCACATCTACTCTGTTGAAAGTGTAGGGTTACAGGCTGGAGATATAAAGATGATTAAGACATGATGAGTATGATTATGTATTTATGAAAATAGGAAATACAATTATAAAATATTTTTACTATAAAAGAGCTAAAGTCAAATGACATACACATGAAAACTTCCACTGATGAATGCTATAGTAAATACCGGTGCAGTGTTCCAATGCAGAGCAGAGAGCACTGGATCATGGAAGAGGGAAGTCAACAGGTCTTGCTCTTTGCCTTGAAGTCAACAGGTCAATTTTCCATCCTGTTCTGCAAGTTACTGGATAGAAGAATTTGGGCAAGTCACTTAACATCTCTGGGTCTGTTTGCTTGTCTACAGAATGGAATAGTAACATTCATTAGGCTTGATGCAAGGACTAAATTAGATGCCAACATTAAAGTCTTATCACTGGCATAGAGATATTGTTTCTCTTTCCAATGACCTCATGCAGGTTATGTCATCCATTTCCTTCCCTCAGAGCTGTATTTGGTCCTCTGAATTTGCTCATTCTCTTTGAGAGCACTGTGTAACTCATTTGTTCTAGAATATATTCTTGTTATATGGGTATTGAGAAGAAAGACGAAAAACAACAGAAGAGGGTGGGTTATGGAGATTCAGTCGGTTTATGATTGAGAATCTCTGTTCCAGAATCACCAACAACATATTACAATGTTTTTCTATAATACATAATAATGTAAGAACCACACACATAACTTTTTATCTTACCTTATTTCATAGTGCCTCTATGGGTTAAAAACTTTGATCTGTTAAAGTATTTCAGATGAAAAATTTAACTTTATTTTGTCCTTTCCTTTGCATGTTTTATATGGAATCTGTTCATTTATGTTTTTCCCATCTGGAGACTTGGTGAATTCAGCAAGTAAATTTGATTTCTTGAATCACCTTGTTCACATTTGGTTTAATCATATAAAAATGTCATAAAAAATAGATTGCTGCATTAAAAGACTTCAACTGCTTAAAATAGTAATAATTAACCAAATAAGAAGTTAAGAAATCACTTCATTGGTTGGTATTTATAATTTCTCATCAGGCCCCCAAAATGATCCACTTGTAAAATTACAGACAAATAAAATTTGGATATATTGAACAAAATTCACCTTAATAAAAACCAAATCCAGTTGAAAACAAAGATCCAGAATCTGGAGCCCAGAATAACAGCAATCACTGCCATTTGAGAATGCCACTCTTTTTTCCGCAAAGTGGTGGTTTTACCACCCACTGTCTGACCTTCCACATACAACTCCAACAAGTTCCCTTAAAGTCTGGAAAAAAAAAAAAAAGGAAAGGGAAATAAATGCATGTGCCATTGAATTCTCTTTTCTTTTTTTTTTTTTTTTTTTTAGAATTGTGGCACTTTTTAAAATCATGATAGAAATCAGTTTCTAAGTGTGTGCATATGTGTGTGTGTGTGTGTGTGTGTGACAGAAGAGGGAAAGAAAGTGAGAGAGAAAGAGAGATTGTGAGAAAAAGTAAATATACCTGGGGAAAAAAGTTTAGAAAGATGCACCATTAGCTGTTAAAAGTGCTCAACTCTGAAGAGTACAATTACAAAAGGAGGGTATTTTTTTTTCACATATTCTTATATTTTTTGCATTTTCCCACAATGTTACACTTAGAATTTCCTAAATAAAGGAAACATATTTCATGGTGCACTTAACAAAACACAGCAGGCTACATTCAAAGGTTAAGATTAATTCTTCCTCCAGGTTTTCCCATCTCAGAAAATAGAACCACCGTTAGTCCTTTACCCACGTCCAAAGTACAGGTTCGGGTTAGCTTCTCTTTCCTTTACACTGTTCTTCCAGTCCATTGGCAAAATCTGTTGGCTCTACCCTCCGAACACACTCTGACTCCAATCAGTTCTCACCTACACCACCGGCAGCACTTGCCATCTGGTGTGGGCCAGGGCGCGTGCCTGCTAACCAATCTCCTGCTTCCGTGCTAGCTCTCCAAAGTCAGTTGTGCAAGTTGCGCAATTGCCCTTCTTTAAATGTAAATTACTCATGTCAGTCCTCTGCTTAAAAGCCTGTTCACATTTACTATGAACAAAATCCAGCCTCCTTACCATGTCCTGCCTTCCTTTCCAATCCTACCTCCTACCACCCCACCCTTCTTTCACTCAGACCTACCTGCTGTTGATCAAACCTGTCAAGTTCTTCCCAGTTGACATGCTAGCATCCCTTTGCTAAGGCTGCCATAACAGAAGACCACAGCCTGGGTGGCTTAAACAGTAGAAATTTATTTCCACATAGTTCTGATGGCTAGAAAGACAGGATCAAGGTATGGGGAAGTTTGGTTTCTCCTGAGGCCTCTGTCCCTGGCTTGTAGACGCTACCTTTTGCTATATTGTCATATGGCTGGCCATTCTGTCTGCATCTGGGTCCAAATCCCTTCTTCTTTCTTTTTTCTATTTTTTTAAAGATTTTATTTATTTATTTATTTATTTATTTATTTATTTATTTATCAGAGAGAGAGAGAGAGAGAGAGAGAGAGCATAAGCAGGGGGAGCAGCAGGCAAAGAGAGGAGCAGGTTCCCCACCAAGCAGGTACCCTAATGTGGGACTCCATTCCAGGACCCTGGTGTCATGACCTGAACCAAAGGCAAACGCTTAACCAACTGAGCCACCCAGGCATCCCCCAATCCCTTCTTATAAAGAAACCAGTCATGGGGTGCCCCAGTGGCTCAGTCGGTTAAGTGTTTGCCTTTGGCTTAGGTCATGATCTCAGGGCCCCAGGATGGAGCCCCATATCAGGCTCCCTGCTCAATGGGGAGTCTGCTTCTCTCTCTCCCTCTCATCTTCCCCCTGCTCATACTTTTTCTCTCTCTCTCGCTCACTCGCTTGCTCTCTCGCACACGCGCTCTCTCTCTCAAATAAATAAATAAAATCTTTAAAAATATATTTTAAAAAAAAGAAACCAGTCATAGTGGATTAAGACCCACATGATCTCATTTTACTTAAAATACCTTTTTAGAGATTTTATCTACACACCATTCTGAGGTACTAGGAGTTAGGAACTCAGCATAAGAGTTTGGAAAGGATGCAATACAGCCCAGAGCAATGATCTTTCCTCTGGCTAAAATATTCTTTCCCAAGAACTTTTACCGTTTTTTCTTTCGTATCACTCTGTGCTCTGCTCACGTGTCCTCTCCTCAAACAGGCTGTCTTCTGGACAGCGGCAAACAAATGCACTTCATTCTCTGCCTTACCCTACTTTAGTATTCTTCATAGCACTTCAATGACCTCATAGCATTGCATTCATTTAAAATTTTTCATCATTTTTCATCTTCACTTCCAGCACACATGCACACACTTGTATCCATATGCACACACATACACACAAACGTGTGACTAGGCACACATGCATGCACACATTAATGTATGCTTCATGAAGGCAGGGATTTTTATCTGTCTTATATATTGCCACAACCCCTATGTGTATAATTCTACCTGGAACATTTTCTCAGCTCAGCAAATATTTACCAGATGAGTTATTAAAAATTTTGAAGATCTTGCAAGAAATCTCCACGAAGTCTTTCTAATAGCATAAAGGCAAAGGATAAAACATACACAATCCCTTCCATAGACCATGCATAAAAAAGAGCATGGAACATGTTATTGATGGTCATGCTCCCTCCATTAATGTTTGCTGTTGAGAATTTAACCCCTACTTTAACAGAATGTGTTTTTACCATGATTGGTATAGTTTATTAATTACCTACTAAATTAGACCAGTTGTTCTAAACCAAGGTCAATCTTAACCTGCCAGAGGACACTTAGCAACATGTTTGTGGTTGCCATAACTGGGGTAGGAGATGCTACTGACATCTAGCAGGTAGAAGCCAGAGGCTGTTAAGCATCATTTAATTCAACAGAATGCTTTCCTAAACAAAGAATTACTCTACTCAAAATGTCAATAGTGCTGACATTGAAAAACCCTGCTCTAAAGAAATTTAAGTAAGAATAACAGAAATTCTTTGACTACTAATTCACCCTTAATTTACCCCTATGGCATTTTTTGCATAAATGATGGATTCTAAATAATAAAATACTAACATATCAAAAAAAAATCTTATTCCTAGCCAACTCTAGATAAAATTACAACCAGTGGATTTTGTCTTAAGAAAATTTCCATTTTTCCCTCTCTGCCTGACTCCCTTTTTGATACATCTTTATGCCTTTTAGCTGGTCCCTTCAAGGCTAGGATGTCTTCCTACCCAAACCCATTCCCCTAGGGCCCAAAGTTTTCACTAGATGGCTACCTTTATGGTAGTTCCATCTTGAGAGATACCATACAATCTTTATTTGGCTAAGACTCAGATTGGCCACCAAACTTTGCCACTTGTCTATGTCAGCTCGAAATGCTAGAACAGTGGAAACCACGAAAAAAACTTAGCAGGGAAAAAATAGAGAGCTCTGCATTTAAATTTTATTGCCTAAATTTCACCAGGAGTGGATCAAGGAGATGATTTCGCCAAGGTTCATGTTTAAAAGATCTCGGATATTTTATTGACCCCCAAGCTAAACATGAGCCAGAACTGCTCTGGAACCTTAATGCCCTGATCCAAGAACATGGTAGACCAACCCAAGTTAAGCTATTAAGCAGTACCTGGGATACACAAGAAAGTATTGGGAACCTGCAATCATTATCTGAACATTAATTTCTAGGGGTCATTGGCAAATATTCACAGGAACTGTTAGAATGGCCAGGAATCTCAAACTTGTACTTTACTATGGAACAACTACAGAAACTTGAAGTGCTGGTGCAACAGAAGAGAACACTTAGAATAGATAGAATAACAATCTAAATGCTTATGCAATGACTACCAGGAAAAGAGTAAACTTTGCTTTGCTTTAGAGGGAAGAACTTATAGTGAGCTGAAGTCGTAAGGACAGGGTGGCTGACTTTGCTCAATATGGAAGAATTTTATGACATCTTGGTAAAAAGTGCTGCTTCACAAATAGTGTGTTTCTTATTACTGGAAATATGCAAACAACGACCACAGGACTGCTTCTCAGAGACACTGCAGAAGGGACTCCTATTTTGGGTAGGAAGTGAGACTGAAATCTCTACATGCCCTTCCAATTCTGGGATTTCATGAGTCTAACCACTTTTTTTTATTAAAAGAAAAATATTTAATTATTCTCTCCCAAATGAGAATGTATTTGAAATAAGGTTTTCCTCTTGCTCTGAAGAGCAATAAGACAATCTTGAAAGAAATACATTATCTACCATCTTTCAAACACTAGAAGATTGTGGCAGTAAATAAGTATCCTTGCTTGAAGTTATAACAAAAATTATAACTGATGAAAGTTTTTCTGACATACAATTATGCCTGTCCACTTTAAGCACTAGAGTAAGAATACAAATAACTTCAATAGCACCATCTTGCCTAGTTTATCTCTTTTAATTTTTACCTAAATGCTTTCTTAGATATATTTTTGGGGTAGGTATAAAAATTTTCTGTAAATTATACATTTCATTTATGAGTCATCAGGGAATAATGAAGAAAGATATTAATTAGACACCAAGGGATAGGTTTCTAGTTCTGTTTTGATCCCAGTGTTCTAGGATTTTGAGCTGACCCCTAACATTCTGGCCATGAATGGCTGTGTCCTCTGTGCAATTTATGTCTCTAGACCTCATCTTCCTCATCCTTAAAATTAGAGTTTATAACAAATTATCCCTGAGATGTCTGTCCTCCCTTATTTTCTATTATTCTATTTCTTGGCATCATACATGAAGTTGCTATGAAAGGTACTGGTGTAAAACTTATAAAGATTTCAAAGAGTTATACAACGGAAAGGGGCCAGAAAATCAAAGAAATAAGACAGACCTCGGTCTCTTCCATATCTTAGTGTTTTAAGTGTTGTTATTGCTACATAAAGGTTTAAACACTACTGCAGTGTCCCAGTCAAATAATCTTAGAAATGACAGCTTTCTGGTGGTTAATCATTCGTGTAGTACCATATGGCACGATGGAATCAAAGAAGAAGAATGCATGGAATGCGATCATGAATAGAAGCTAGGAAAGTAAACCTATATCCTATCATACGTGTTCTTGAATTCTACACAAAGACCCCCTTATCCTGCAGCAGTTGATAAAAATTGAATTTCTTTGGCAAAAGTGAAGACACCATTTTGAAATGTCCATAGCAACCTGAAATGTCAAGTCACAGTTCTAATTAATATCGGTTAGATTACTAATGGGTGCTTCACACTTGAGTTTCTTCAGTGCCACATAAACATGACCGTAAAACTACAGAGTAGCAAAAGGCAATACTATGAGGTGACTGGTAAAACAGAAGTCACCATAAAAGCTGCTGTATTCCTCTCTTCACCAGATGGGGACAATCTGTCTTTAATCGAAGGGAGATTCCAACCTCAATTCCCTTGAGTAGCATATGTGTCACTTACCTATTGATGCAATTTGGGTTGTTAATGCTCTTTAAATTTGTTAAATAAGCTCTTGGAATTTTTTAATTGAAGTCTCTATATTATTTCAGAACTTTAAGTAAGTTACACTCCTGACTATAACAAATTATAATTGTACTGTAAAAGCTTTCTCAACTTGATGTTGGAATAAAATCATCACTAAAACAATTGTTCCTTAATACTAACATGACACAATAAAAATTTAAAAAATTTAAAAAATAAAACTATTATTCAATTGTTTCTTCTTTTCCACAAAGAAAAACACACCAATATTATAATTTAGATCAATAATTTATTGGTGACTATCTGTACTGTGTGTCTCAGATTATTAAGTGACAATCTACAATTTCCCAGCATATAATCTGTGAAAGGTACTACTTGAGACTGAGAACTCATGCTCTGAATCTGATAATGTGCTGGATACCTGTCTGTTCCTCCAGATGAATGCCGTTCTTCTTCACCCTACTGTATGCCACAGGAGGTGAGCATGTATAGACCGAATCAGTGAATCCCAGGACATTCTGGCTTCAGTTAGATTTACCAGTGGGGATTTCCAGCAGGAGATAGGAAGGACAGAGTAGAGTGAGGCTCATGTGTAGTATATACCTGCTGCCTTGCTCCCTCCAGGGTCATATCAAGCTGGTTTTGACTCCACTGAAAGCCATAGAAGGTGGCTCTTCTGCAAAGTTCTCTCCAAGTTTTGATTATAGGTTCCCCTCTTGGTCCCCTCATGAGCAAGTGGTGTTGACAACTCTGCTCCCTGAAAATACTGGGCTACTCTATCTGTCCTTCCTATCCCATATCCTTATCTTAGTGAGCAGTATCTTTTCAAGCCATCCTGGAATTATCCAAATTTGAGTGAACTATTTGATTGTTGTTGTTATTGTTGTTGTTTTGCTGGAGTCTGATCTTATCAGATCCTTAGGTAAAGCTTAATAAAAAAATATAGTTCTCTTTCAAGGGACTTGCTTTGAGACAAATTTATCTTTTTAATAATTTTTTTTCTATTTCATTAAGTTCAGGTCTTATATCAGTTAATTTTCATTTCCCAACTTTTTGTTCTTTTTCAAAATCATTAAGGTAAGTAGCTAGTTATTTTATCTTTACTTTTTAATAGTAGTAGTATTTAAATTATGTATATTTTTTTTCCTGAAAACTGTTAGTTGTTAGGTTTCATGAAATTTGAAAAAAAGTATTCTTCCCACTGATGTCTAGAAAATTTTTTCCTTTTAATTTCCTTTTTTGATCCAAACATTATCTGGTACTATTTCTTACTTTTTAAGCATTTTAAGTTTTTGAAAGGGTCTCTATTTTATTATTTACTTCTAATTTTAACAGGGATATGTCCTAAAAAGTCTTCCCTTTTTTTTTTTAAGATTTCATTTATTTATTTGACAGGGAGATAGAAAGCACAAGTAGGCAGAGAGACAGGCAGAGGCAGAGGGAGAAGCAGGCCGCCCGCTGAGCAGGGAGCTGGCTAAGCAGGGAGCCAGATGTGGGGCTGTGTTGCAGAACTCTGGAATCATGACCTGAACCAAAGTTAGACGCTTAACGACTGAGCCACACAGGTGCCCCTCTCCCTCCCCCACCTTTTTTTTTTTTATTTAGTATAGATTTCTTTGCGGCTAAGTATCTGATTAATTGCTTATTACTGAGGTGCTTGAAAAAATCACGTTCTCTGCTTGAAGAATGTAAGATTATTTTTCTGGCTGTAAATTGATCTATTTCTGAGAAAGATATGACAAAAAATCTTTCACTATCATCATACTTATATAAGGCTTTACTTGCATTTTTCATAATTTTTGCTTTGTATATTTTTCACTCTGTTGTCATTTATGGCAAATCTTCAACTTAGATTCCTATCATCACACAATATGTCTGCTTATTCTAAGTGTTTTTAACTTTGAATTTCATCTTGTATAATATTAATATTGTCATTCCAGTTTTCTTTTGTTTTGCAATTCTTGTGTGCCCAGTCCCTTTATTAGAAGGAAGGAGAGAAAGAGGAAAGGAAGGAAAGAAGAAATTTTTTACTTTTAACATGCACTCGTAAATTCACAGATCAGAATTTTGTTTTTTAAAATGAAGTAGCAATTTCTGACTTTTAATAGGTGAATCCAGTCTATATACATTTAGCAGAAAGCCTACTGTTGTTGATTTTTTTCCTTTCACTTTACTCCATTGTTTACTACTTACTTACATTGTTGTTTCCTTATTTTTCTTCCCCTTGGTTTTCTGAGTTTGATTGAATTGCTGCTCATTCCTATTTCCTCCATGTTAATTTAAAGTTTCTGGTGTAATTTTCCATTCTCTTAATGGTTACCATCTCTTTCCCTGCTCTCTTAATCAGACACATATGTCACTATGATTGCTTTAAAAACAAGATACAAACTACAGTCTTGTTTCCCCACCATAATGTTCTAATCCTACCTGTTTCCCCACCTCTCAAATATATAAAAAACTCTGAAATACTTTTACATTCCCCACATTCTTCCTTCCTTACATAATCCCCCATCCTTTGGGTTACTTTTATCTTGCTTTCTTTCCCCACATACCAATGGTTTGCTAAGATAATTTAGTGATTACCATATCAAAATTTCCCTTGTGAAAAGTTCTTCTATTTCAAGACTCTTTACCCAGTACTTAAACTATTAGACAGTGTTTTCTTAAATTGATATGTAGAATACTAATGTGATAACTTTTACTGATCATATATTATGTGCCAGGTTCTCTTCTAAATGTTTTACATTTATGAACTCACTTGTTCTTTATAACCATGCTGTGGGATAAGTCCTGCCATTATTCTTACTTCTTATTCTGTAAGTGAAAAAAATGAGACAAAGAGATGTTAAATATTTGCCCAATGTCATCGAGGAAATGAGTGACATAGTCAAGAACTAAATTCAGTTGAGCCATTCAAGCTTGTATGTACAATTCTTGGGCCACATTGCCTCAACACCACTTTAGTCCAGGTTGTGTCTCTTAATTTTGGTCCAGGTTGAAGTCTCTGCTTTGGTTAGTTGTTTTATTCTAGTCTTCTCTCATAAATTTTCTAACTATAGGGAATTTGGGTGGCATTCAATCTGAGTTCTTGCCTATCCCTAAGATCATGTCTTTCACCCTGACATGGGAATGCATCCTGGCCATGTATAGGATTCTTGGGTTATGGGTCTTTTCTCTATATAATCTATCTACTATCTTCAAAAACTGCAAATGGAAAGTTTTCCTTACCTTCACTCAGCTAAGAAACCATAGGAAGACAGAGAATAGGCTTCTTCCAGGAACACCGTAAGTGTGCTATAAGTGTGCTGACATTCTGCCTGAAGCCCATAAATTTATGGGCCAGACCATCACAACAGGATTCCCACCAGCTGGCCTGAACTCCAGTGTGCTGGCAGGGGAAATAACTTCCCATCCATAGAGCCCCCAGAGCCTAAAAGAAATAGATTAGACTAACAGTGTAAACACACATTGTAGATAGAATTGTTGCATGAGACAGGTGATCTCCTGAATAAAAATTAATCATGAACACTTAAGAAGATTCAAATACAGTACCAAAAAAAAAAAAAAGATTTTCTAGAGATTCAAATCATTATTCACAAACTAAGGCAAATCAGTAGGTAATAAATAAAGGAGTTTGACTAATGAATGACCAGATCCATAGCCAGAAATGTCTGAAACCATAAAAATGAAAGAAGTAGAAGTCATGTGGGGAAAGGTAAAAGAGTGGTTGAAGACCTAGCAAGCAAAGAATGGGTGTTTGGAAAGAAAAAATGGGCTGCATGAAAAATAATATCCTTGGGCTGAGAAAAGAGCTGAATATGCACACTGAGATACAGTCAGTTTCCATATAAAAGAAACACATCTAGGTATATCCTGATGAATAAGAAGAACGTCATAAAAGATTACTTATCAATGGATTTTTCACTCTCAAACTGTGAATAGAAAATGAAAATGTGTCCCATTCTAGAATATTCCATAAAGTTGTCCCTCCCATGATTGTTAGACACAATCAAGAGAAGGAAACTCATTCTGCAGGACAACTGGCCCTGTTTTTGCAGCAAGTGAGCATCATAATAAAAGGGACTGTACTTGTTGAAAGAAGACTTTATAGGAATATAAACAGCAGGTTGTTAATAGGATAGTGTTTTGGGCAAAGAAGCAGCAATAATCATTCTGGAATCAACTGGAGAAATTCAATTAAGATTCAAGTATTATATAAGAAGAAACTTTATTAAAATTGTAAAATAAGGATGACGAACTGGAAAAAGCCTATGATAAAACAACAAATCACATAATACATATCCATGTATTTATTTATATATATATATATATACACACACACACATAACATACAAAATAGGTATACATATATGTGAAACTATGTATATATGAAAAACTACATATTAGTATTATATATGTTATATAGAGATCTAAGATTGGAAAGGATATGCATTAGAGTTTAAAATGGTGATATAGAGTTGGTGGCAATATAATTTTTATTTTTTTTATTTTCTAATTTTCAACAGTACAAAATATTGCTACCATAAAATGTATGTATATAGTATTTGAGTCACCTTACATGAAACTTATATATATATGTTTATATATATTATATATATTATTATATATATATTATTAGAGACAGAGGAGGAGGAAGAAAAGAAGGGGAAGGAGGAGAGGAAGATGAGAAGCCATAGGAGAGGGAGAGGGTTGATGATGGGGGAGGGGGGAAGAGAGGAAGGGAAAGAAGAAGAGTAGGAAGGTACATCCTGAAAAGAAACTTAGGGTCTCTATAGAAGGGAGTGCATATTCAAGGACAAAGGACAGCCATGGTACACAATCATTATAGGGTGTCTGGAACACAGCATAGCTATAGATGCGGATCGTGGAAGTCTTGCCTGATGCAAATAACCACAAAATACCACAGGAGGAAAATGTAACCTAACCATTTATGTTTAACTTTCCACACATCAAAATATGGCATAAAAGGTTTCAGAAAGACAGAATTGGATTCAATTTTCAAAAAGAATCCCAAGAGCACCTGGGTGGCTCAGTGGGTTAAGCATCAGATTCTTGACTTTAGCTCAGGTCATGATCTCAGGGTCATAAGATGGAGCCCCGTACCAGCCTCCATGCTGGGCAAGAAGCTTGCTTAAGACTCTTTCTCCCTCTCCCTCTCCCTCTCCCTTTCCCACTGCCTCTGCCTCCCCTGCCCCCAACCCATGCGTGTGCGCGCTCTCTCTCGCTCTCTCTCTATCTCTCTAAAAAGAAAAGAATCCCAAAACCTAGATTAATTATGGATGTCTCCAAATTATAGGGCCTATTTATGCATATGCTAGTGGTATGAGTTTTATGACATCCATTTCTCTTATAAAAATATCCACATTATTACAATAAACTTGTACTTTGTTTGGGGATATTTCAATAGTTTTAAATATCACTAATTTAGACTTCACATCTTTGAACTACAGAACAGTTGAAGCTGACACAAAGCAATATTTACAATAAAATTGCCCCTGTAAAAGAAACTCCTGGACAAGTTCATTATAAATAAAACTGCATGAAACATGTTTAATTTTTGTAAACTAAGTACTTTTTTTATTAAAGAACTTATAATAGTCTATATAAATTGAAGATCCCGAATTCAGTTAAACCTTAGTAGATGTCGGCAACAGCTGATCAAGATCTTTGGCATTTTTTTCCCTCACTTTACTGACTAGGCCCACTTGACAAAATAGACCCAACTGCTATGCTAATCCTCCCTAATATCAGTCGAGATTAGGGAAGTTTGAATGTTCTTGTTCTTAAATATATTTAAAATGTATTCAATTAAATAACTTCAAATTTAGTTTTCCTTTCTTCTTTCATGAAAAGCTACACTCAGAGCATTGCTACTGCTACATTATTAAAACAGTATCTCTCTATCAATTTATGAATAAGACTGGATAGTACTATCAGCCAAGTGGTTTGATGCATTTCTTTCCACCAAATTGATCGACTCTAAATAAATTTTCCCCTTTTCCGTTCTCTAACATTTCACTTTTTAGGGTTCCCAGGAACTCACGAACAGCCACAAAAGCAATTTAGGAACACAAATTACTGGTATTGTTGAACAATGACTGTGATAAATATACAACGGTCTCCTGAGGCCAAACCTCTGACCACCAGTGTTTGGCTTTGTGACAGCCTGAGGAATCGGATCTCGTGCTGTCCCTCAGAGTTTTCCTCCTGAGTCTTTAAATCATGTCTGTGTGGCACCACAGAAGCCAAACTTTCGATCATTTTGGGGCAACCCCGCTATTTTTCGTTTGTTAGCTAAATATTAAGTCAACAGTGTCACCTTTAAAGAGGCTTAGTTCTCTTTCAAGATACTTATTATTTGTCAAAATATATCCACATATTAGAGTTTAGTTCAGGGTCCATCTTTTTTGTGTACAAAATTCTTCTGAAGGTATTCAGCTAAATATGGGTCTAATGAAATGCTGGCGATAATGTTATAAAGCAGCAAAACCTTCCAGGCCGTCTGAAATGTTGTTTTCCAGGAAGCATGAGACGTAAGTGGTTGGAATGTATCTCGGGATGAGGAATATCAGTGGCATGCTTATACAAACAGAGGAGATGACTCTTCCAGTTCTCACTAAAACACTAGATCCATAAGAGCACATGGACACAGTTGGCATTAAGTCGTATTATCTTTTCCTCCGCGTGCTGAATGGAACACGCTGGGCGCTGCCCTCAGTTATCAACTCTTTCCCAGTCGTGGTTAGTCTGAATACTTTAACCCAGCCACACGGCCACAGCAGCCAAAAATGCATGCAGACACACCCTCCTGTTCTTGAAATGGATGTACTTACAAATTTCGGGAGTTCCCTTGCTTAATGTCTCCAGATTTTCTGCTGTCAGCCTGGCTATTCAACTTTAAAACAAGTTCCCTCATGTAATCGCTCAGAATTTAAAAAGTGTCCGTGTGCCTAAAATCTGGGGGATGGTTCACGAGCAAACTCCATTCATTCATTTGTGCGCTAACTGGTTGGCGTTTACTCAAACTGGGGCCTCGTTTTGTTTTGGATGAAGGCAGAAATCTGCTGGAAGAAAAGGTGGGTAGGAAGAGGGATCCCTGACCCCCAAGATTTGCACAACTTGACCTTCTCTTTTTCCACAGTCATTCTTTACTCCCCATTGGCTTGGGCTGGTTCGCACTTTTCCATAAGACAGATACTGCAGTCTTTCCTACCTAAGGTGATGAAACCAGCCTCAGTGATCAGATTCCTTCATCCTTAGAACCAGGCCAGCATGTGGCTGACGTAGGGTCAAGGGCCAACGCCTGGCTGCCTGTGACAAACAGAGGTTCCCCTGGTGTATTTTAACTGAGGGTATTCGTGGGCAGCTTGAACCATGGTGCCCCAAAGGTCCCCAATCCTTCTTTCTGCAGTCCTCCTCCAGTCTCTGACTTAACTAATTAGCTGCTCTCTCCACTGGACGGTGCTTCACGCCAAGCCACCTCATTAGACACTGGCCAGGCTGTAAATGGACACTGTTGGGTTGAAATCCGAAGTCTGATGGAATGTAACCCCGTTTCTGAGGCTGGAATGAGGGTGCAAGGCTTTCAGCAGGATGCAGAACAGCGGGATTAGCATTCTGACTGGCAGCCCCAGGGCAGGTTGCCGGGCTCCAAAGGCTTACAAAACATTTATGATGTTGCAGGCCCTACGGGACAGTATCTTTCACTCAAGCTGTGAGCTCTATCTTGTTGGTTACTCTTAAGTTTTGTCCAAGGCATTTTTAACCAAACTCCAAATACCAGTTTTGGTTGATAAAATCTTAATTTTGTTTTCTTATTATGACAACTTGTATTTTCAGTAACCAGTCTATTGAATTCTTCCAAATGGCTCTCAGTTGTCTATAAATCCAGTTTTCTGGTAGGTTAGAAGAATTCTGTATCTCTCAGGGAGGAGACGAAACTACACAATGCCATTCTACATTTTAGAGCTGGGCACCACCAAACCCAGATCCTCCTATCAAAAAAAAAAAGAAAAAAAAAGATTATGCTAAGATAGAAATTCATAAAATGACATAACAGGAAGGAAAGTCCAAGATCTTTAAGACTAGCAAAGCTGTGGGCACCTGGGTGGCTCAGTTGGTTGAGCGACTGCCTTCAGCTGAGGTCATGATCTCGGAGTCCCGGGATCGAGTCCCGCATTGGGCTCCCAGCTCTATGGGGAGTCCGCTTCACCCTCTGACCTTCTCCTCGCTCATGCTCTCTCTCTCTTTCTCACATAAATAAATAAAATCTTAAAAAAAAAAAAAAAGACTAGCAAAGCTATGCTCTCACTACACCAGGACATTTGCTGGGAGCAGCTGCCCTTCCTCAACTCTCTCAGATAATTGAGAAGTGAGAAGGCAAGTAAGATAATTGAGAAGCGAGGATATGAGTAAACCTGATGTATCCCTAAGTGACTCTCAGGACTGCCTACTCTCCTCTGGTGCTGTGTACATGTGTAGAGGTTGGGTTCACATTCACTGCTAAAGGCAGCATCCTTTATGTTTATGTAGTCAGATCTTTCGTTTATGTAGTCAGATCTTACGTTTATGTAGTCAGATCTTTCAACAAATTCACAGATTTTACAGAGTATTACAAAAGAGAAAGAATTAGAGAATGTTAGCTCCCTAAAGAAAACAGATTATTTGGTCTTTATTCTTTAAAATGTGATCCTCAGATCTTGGATATTTTAGGATTATCTGAAAAAGGAACAGATTCAAAGGAAGACAAAGACAATGAGATAAAGCAAGTGATGCCAGGTGAGCTTACAAAGGAACACGCCATCTCTATAGTTTGGGTCATTACTCAATCAGATACTGACAAGTGAGAGAAGATAATTCTGAGAATTCAAAAAAATTGCATTCATTTATATTTCCACCTCATATTAAGGCACAGCAAGTGTATGGCTGCATGGGTTGTTTACTGCACAAATCTAGAGAGCGCTATTCATATGGACAATATTCATCTGAGCTGACCATGAATCCTTTGGAACTGTGCAATGCAGCAGCTCTGCCTTCCGGTTTATGTAGCCTAAGAAAAATAGCATTAAAGGAAAAGAGCATTAAAGAAAAATAGCATTAAAGGAAAATACTGTTCATAGGTTTCTCTCTCTTCTAGTGTCTCATTTGATACAGCATTTCTGTATAATTCATGGGAATTTAAGCTTTCCCAGACTACACAACAAATAAAAAAAATAGAAATCAATGTCAGTTCTTGACCAAAAGCCACACCTTTTCCAAGGTGCTCCCTACCCCATGAATAACTGATGGAGGTATAAAGGCTTGGTCCTCTCCTCTATCTTGAGACGGCTCAGAGAGACCATTCCATCATGAGAACTTCCCTCTGTGTCACCTAAGGTCTCCAATGAGGCTGCGTCAGAGCTCAAGTTCTTCCTCCCTCTTTCTTTCATTCTCTCCTTTCCATAGGCATTGATCTCAACGGTACCCCCTAATAAAGCTCCTACACATTAATCTTCATCTCAGACTCTGTTTCCTAGGGAACCCATGCTAAAGCATCCTTGAATTCCGAATCCCATGCTGTCTTTAGCAAATCTAATTCGGCATCTTCAAGAAGTTTATCAATAGTAGATTCGGGACAACTCAATCATATACAGAACAATCAGTCCCTTTTCTGCTATTTCAGGGGAAAACTACCCTTGCTCTAATTTTTCTCACCTTCCAATGTTCCTTTCTCACCACTGATTCTTGAAATCCCTTTGATAATACAAAATTCCCCTATTCTACAATCAGAGCATATTTTAATGAAGATACCCACAAAAGGCAACACAATAAAAAATTACTACAGTGCATCATATGTAGCCCAAGGGGTGAGTGGGGGGTTCCGCTACTGGAAACATATGGGAGCAGGTTGAATAATAATATAATCTACCTGATGGATCTATGGGCAATCTGGTCATTATTAGCTCTGTGTTGAATCTATGTACTCAGAGACATCTTTGTGCATAATGGTCAGTATTTGATAGACATTCCCTCTGCCCTCTCTCATGCTTAAGCTAGACAAAAGATTTAATGTCTTTTTTATTCATGAATATTTCGCTATGCCTAACATAAAACAAAAAGACATAACATAAATCATAAGCAATCCAGATCTGTGAAGGCAATCAGATTCAATTCCTTTCTAATTACTCGATTAAAAACAAGGCATTGTTCTCCTTGTCCTCACCCAGCAGGAAATGGATGAAACCAGCTCTAGATATGACTGTGTCTCCTTTCCCATTCACTACTCTAAGAAGAATTCATTACAGGGAAATATACAACTGCGTGGTAGGAGGAAAGGGAAAGGTTTCCTCATCCATACCTAAACACGTGTGTATACAGGTTCATGCATGCACACATATACACACAGACATACAACATTCCTACATCTCTTATCAGCCACTGTGGATTTCTGCTGTTGCTGCTGTTTACCTAGTTGTAATTTTGTAGGAGCCACAAATTATACTGTGACAATAAACAACCCCAATGGTGTGCCATAGCAAAGCTAATTTTTACTCATACCACCTATCACCAGTGCACTCCATGTCATCTCTATCCTGGGATCTAGTCTTCAGGAATGGCTATGACTGGCTTTCTTCTAGATCTATCTAGAGATAGTGTGAAATAGAAGAATAATGTGTCTAATTTTCATAGTATGTACCTGGCATAAGGAGCAAATAGATAACTTTTATGGAAAAAAACTGGAAAAATTAGTAATAAAAGGCTTTCTCCCAAAATTTATAGCACATGAAAAAAAATGGATTTCTGTCTTTTAGAATGAAGATTTTTGGTTTTTTACTTCCTTAAAGAGATGGTCTAGGAAGACATGCTGTCCACTTTGAAATAAGGAGAAGGCAAATCTGAAATCCTTTGTCCCATCATTCAAGACCAAGGTAAAGTTGATTATTCAAGTCAATATCAGGTTATAACTTAGAAAGCTTATGAACTACCATCTTTTTTCCTGACTCCATTGTCCACATTTGACTTCCAAATCAGTTACAAATCTACTTTGGCCTCATACCTGCTAAGGAAAGTATTTCTGCTTGACAGGTCCTGGCCATAGTCAGGAATCCTTCTTAAAACACACAAACACTTAAGCATGCTATTTCAGTAAAATTTCCTGTTATTATCCTGATGTTCTGGCTTTTACCTGTCATCTTGTCTAAGATTGTCTGAATTTCAAATTTAGGTTTTATCTTCCCCCTAAAAACTGTCTCCTGGTTCTATCTCTTCTCCATACTTTATTTTCTTAGCAAATAGCCACAAGGAAGAGTGAGTTATAGAAAGAGAAAGAAAGACCAAATAGAAAAATAGTCAAGAAGTGAGTAAGAAGAATAAATGGCTTGATTGGGTATGTTATGAGGACTTCAGTGATAAGGATCTTGTTTTGTTGGAGAAATTAAAACCCAAAGCAAATATCCATTCTCAAGAAGAAGTTTACTGTCCTAGAGAAAGTTTATCAAGAGACCATATCTGGGACTTTAAAGGGAAAAGTGAAATAGAATCAAGACCTTTATTCCTGTTGTTTGATGGCCTTATGCATAAAGTTAGAGAAGACAGTCACATCTGGATCCAAGTTACCAAGAGTACTGCCTCACATTTGATGTATCGTACTCCCTAAAGAAACTAAAATTAGTCTTTTGGATGAAGATATATAGGGCTACTGGTCAAGTGTTAATATGATTATATTGTTTTTTTAAAAGAAACAAACAAAATTTAGGATTTTTTCCCTACCATTTATCAAGGTCTTGAGATAAAAGAGAGCTTTTGTAGAAAACAAAGAAATATTTATACTCAGTAGCAGAACAAAGGGGAGACCCTGGGAAGACTTAACCCCCATTACCTATAGCCTCCATCAACCTCTTCCCAAACTACCTTAAATATGTGTTTAATCTGAAAAAAATGTTGTGTCCATTCACAAATGCAACTTCACAGACCTTCCCTTTCAATCAAATTACCATGCTAATTTCCCAACACAACCTTCACTGTGGAGGGACCACAGGTTCCTCCACACCATGCAGCAACCAAGTGGAAACTCTAGAGAACATCAGCCAAAGGCAGCTCCACAAATAGAAATGCTAGACAATAGGAGAGTGGCATTCGGTAACTGAGACATTGACTAGGGAAAGTTAGGGAAACGCAAAGAGGAGAAGGCAACTTATTAGTTCATGGCAGTGTCAAGCAGGCTGAAGTGTGATTCTCAGAAGTGATGGTAACAAGAATGCCAAACTGGCTGGTGGAACTCAGCACCAGTCTGTTGCCACAGGCCAGAAACAATGGGAAAGTGAGTGGCATCTTGGCCCTCAGAGGTAGATGTGCTCCTGGAGGGGCAACCAGGACTGGAGGCTCAGGGAATAGGATCATATGCCCTGGAAAAAGGATGATAAACATTACTCAAGGCCCAGAGCCCCAGTCTAGGAGGCCTGGCCCAACTAGTGTCATTCCCAACAATTCTTGCCAAAAAGAGGATCTGCCATGCCAGGTCACTCTTGGCTTAGGGACTGGACTAGTTTTGGGCCTGATTGTAGGTCCAACAATAGTTCTACCTTGAGAAGTCAGGAAGAGGAGGGGAAATGAGTTGAGTACTTTTTTAAAATGATAGATATTTTATGGTTCATGTACTAAGAAAAGTTGTCATAGTGGTAAAAATTAAAAAATAGTTGGCTGATGCTACTTTGGTTTTGCTAAGTTTTAAGAAAGAAAATACGAATGGTGGCATGTATGTTGCAGAAGCCTTCATCTTGGGACAAACAGCTACTTTATTTCCTCCCCACTCTGAGAACACCATACAGTAATCTGACCCTAGATTAGCACTTAAATTTGACCCAATGATTACATTCACAAGAATCAAGCATTTCCACTTCCTAGACGTTATTCACCTAATGTTTAAAATTTAACATGTGGTTCCTCATATCAGTTGTCTGTATGCCTCATTATAAATATTTAAAACAAACCACACTTGAACATTTTATGAAGCTTTTTCTTAGGATTGTGATGTATTCAGTATGTATACAGTAGCTCTAGAAAAAGGTGATCCATCAACTCAACTGTGGATAAGAAAAAGGCCTCTCTCAAGGGCTGAAAACAAAGCTGACAAAGAAAGAGGGGCAGGGGAACCAAGGCAAAGTTGATAGGGAACTGGGTAAGACAGATCTTTGTCTTTCCATGTAAAGAGCCATATTCAGTGAAGCAAACTATCATTTACAAAGATGTGAAACCTGTTTCAGATGGGACCATGCCCCTCACATGGCTTACAGGTATTAAAGATGGAGAAAATGACATATGTTTCATGTTCATCTTATCTTGGCTTATGTGGAATTATATTGGCTCTCAACAAAATGGTCAAACATACTTTTTATCTTTCAGGTTTGCAGAGCTATTAATAGACTTCAGTCTCCTTCCATGTTGATAGCTCTACAGTGTCAGCAAAATTCCTTGAAAACACATGGGCTTGCATTCTTCAGAATAAAGGATAGTCAAACTATCATGGAATTTCAGCATTCATGGGGATTCAGATGCCCATGTCCAGACTCACTAGATGTCACCATGTGTGGGAGTACCCCTGAGTTAGACTGATGTGCCCTGATAAGGAGAGGAAACACAATAGAGAGAAGACCAAATGACAACAGAGATAGAGATTGGCATGTATGTCTACACAGGGAACTCTGGGGTTGCCAGCAACAATAGAAGCTAAGATAAAGGCATAAAACAACTCCCCTGAGGCTTTCAGGGAGAACAGGGCCCCCCTGACACCTTGATTTTAGATTTCTAGCCTCCAGAATTACGAGAGAATACTTTTCCATTGTTTTAAGTCACTTTGTGGTACTTTCTTACAGTAACCCTAGCAAGTTAATACAACCCACTTCTAGACCAGGTTATCTGACCAGCAATACCCCAAGTCTGGTCATTTCTGGCCACAGTCTGCCTATTCAGCAATGTCCAAACTTCTTCACTATCTGGATTACTGATAAATGCTCTTTTCAACAGCTACTACTAATTTTTCCCAAGAAGTTCCAGTTACTTTTTCCACTTCTGGCTCACTCCAAAGAGTTCCAGAGGTTTATGAAATGTTTGGAAAACCAGAGGTTTCTTTTTTCAAAAGGAAAAAGAGCTCTCTCATCTTAAACCTCTCTCCCAGAATGACCTTAAAAGGCTTGAAATTATAGGTTATCACGGGTAGCTAAAAAGCTCATATTTGAAGAGTTGTCTGGGGAATTTCTCTTCTGGGGTTAGCACTGGGGAAAGGAGACAAGAGACATTCCTGCTTTAGGTTGGCTCTGAACTGCTGTCTTTTAAGACTGCCTCAGAAATAACAGTAAATGGCTTTTTCTACAGAGTATTAGAAAAGCAGGAAACGTTTTCTTAGGTTAAACCCATTGGCCTAGCCATTAACTCAGTAGGTAGAGTAGGGTTCTCTTCCTATATACATGTGATCTGAGTCAAGTCATTTATCCTATCTGGATAAATTTATTATGTAAGATGTTGAAATGGCTCTTCATAAGTTCCCTTGCACCAGTAAAATCTGATTGAGCCACACACTGCTTGATCAAATTATTTTTTAAAAGATTTTATTTATTTATTTATTTGAGAGAGAGAGAAGGAAGAAGAGGAGGAGGAGAAGGAAGAAGAAGAAGAACAGAGGCAGAGGGACACGCAGACGTGTAGAGCATGGAGCCTGACATGAGGTTCCATCTCGGGATCCTGGAATCATGACCTGAGCGGAAATCAAGAGTCGGTCGCTCAACCAACTGAGCCCCCAGGCACACTGCTTGATCAAATTCTTTACCTTCATTTTCCTAAACTAGAGCATTTAATATGCTTCATTGTTGTTGTTGTTGTTGTTGTTTTCCTCTAACATTGGTACATACATTTTATTCAAGAGCTTGCTTACCTCTTCAGACTTCTGAAGTCTGAAGTCTGGAGTCACTTACCTTGACTTTTATCAGAGGAGGGCTTTAACTTTTGCCTTTTGCCTTTGCCAATGTGTGCTTGTGGATTTATTTTCCAGTCACTGTCACATGAATGGATATCACATTAGTATAGCCTTTCAATCTTTAGATCCTGAAGAAAAAGATTTGGAATGTGGTTGTAATGATGGGTATTCCTTCTTTTGTCCAAATAAGTAACTCAGGGGTGAGGTTACTTGGGAGAAGGGGTGGGAAGAATTAGGCCCAGGGGAGTGAGAAGCTCACACCAAAGTTGCTCCCAGATGCAGAATTTTAGATGGACTTCTTGGAAAGCCAGAGAATTTATAGTAACATTAGTAATTCTGGTAGTAAACTACTTGAGCGAGCAGACATACCATTCCTTCTCACAACCTGTGCTTAATATTTTTTCTAAATTAGCTATTCAGTCTAAAAATATCTGAGAGCCCAACCCCAATTTCTGGGATATGGCAATCTACTAATAAAATTCCAGCCACAGAAAAAGCCAGCAGTGGATCCATAGGAACTACTTTTTAAACTCTTCCTTTTTTAACGTATAGAGTTGCAATTACCAAGATCACAGACAACAGCACATGTGACTATTTAGACTTTAATTTTTAACTAACATTAAATAAAATTTAAAATTCATCTTTTGATTCTTTTTTTTTTAATTTATTTGACAGACAGAGATCACAAGCAGGCAGAGAGAGAGAGAGGAGGAAGCAGGCTCCCCGCTGAGCAGAGAGCCTGACATGGGGCTCGATCCCAGGACCCTGGGATCATGACCTGATCATGATCATGACCTGAGCTGAAGGCAGAAGCTTTAACCCACTGAGCCACCCAGGCGCCCCCATCTTTTGATTCTTGATAGCCACATTTGAGTGCCCTATAGCCCCTTTGTCTTGACGCAACTGGATTGGAGAGAGCCGATAACAGGCTTCATCCAGAAGAAGCAGTAGATCTCACAAGAAATTTATAAGGGGTTCTCAGGCTTTGTCTCACTATATGCATCATCCTTTCATTTCTTATTAAAAAAATGAAGCTTAAAATTCACAGTAGTATGATAATGTCTCTATCATATTTTCTTCCTCCCTATAAAAGTATGGAAATAATATTAACAGTTCTTTTTCAATTTAAACATGATTTTCTTACTACTTTTCTATGCCCTTAGGAACTCAATATCCAAGATTACTGTAAAAACAGCTATAGTCGTTTTACTGCGTTATGAACTTGAGCATGCTCTCTTTGTGTTGGAATATACAGGTAATTTATTTTTTGAAGGTCAGCTATATAAATATAAATATAAATATAAGGAAGTGCCATGAAATTAGTAAACTTTTAAGAAAAACCTTTCCCCAGATATTTATAATTTCAGAACTATTTGAAAGGAGTTTTTTTTTTTTTAATGTAGATGCATGTGGCAGAGAAGAGCTATAAAAATTTTTTGGCTATTATAAAAATTTTTATGGTTATTATAAAATAACACATTTATATTTATATACTTGATGCCATTGATGTACCATCCCAATGAGCATTGACTGAATGCTTTTCTTTGGACCTCACCATATTTTTAACCTAAAATAGAGTCATACTAACAATATTCTGATGATGGAGATATTTCAAGTCAGTTTTAATTCCAGGAAGCAGTAACAATTCTATTTCTAGGTTGTTGGTTGTATTAGCTAAAATCTTAGTTTAAATAAACCAATTCTCCACATATATCTGACTTACAAATGCAAGTAGAAAGAGAGGTCATTGTTATCAAAAGTAGGACAGTAATTACAAATCATTGGTTGTATTAAAAATCTCAGGGTTTGTCCTACCTTTGATAACCATGACCTCTCTTTCTACTTACATTTGCAAGTTAGATGTATGTGAAGAATTGGTTTATTTAAACTAAGATACTTGATACATAAAACTGTAACCAGATGCCCCCTCTCCCAGGATGCAGTCCATTGGAGAGTGTAGATGACTCAAAGAAACTGATTACCTTTCCGGTAAAAAACATATGTTCTCCAGACAATTAGTAGCTTCTTCTTCTTACGTGAAATAACATATTTTGTCTGAGTCACTTAGTGGTTGATGAGCATCCAAACAGACTAAAAATAGATGGAAAATTCATAAAAACATGTTTTCTTGTTCATGTTTCTCCTCAAAGAAACACTCTGTAAAAGTAACATCATACTCAAGCGAGTTTAATGAGTCCACAGAGAGCTTAATCACTCTTTCACATTGAAAATGGTGTGAACTGGGGCACCTGGGTGGCTCAGTCAGTAAGTAACTGACTCTTAATTTCGGCTCAGGTAAAGATCTCAGAGTTGTGGAATCGAGGCTCACATCAGTCTCTGAACTCAGTGTAGAAGCTGCTGGAGATTCTGTTTTCTCCCCCTGCTCCTCCCCCTGCTCATGGGCTCGCTTTCTCTCTCAAAATAAAATAAGAAAAGAAAAAAGGAAAGGAAAGGAAAGGAAAGGAAAGGAAAGGAAAGGAAAGGAAAGGAAAGGAAAGGAAAGAGGAGAAAGAGAAGAGAAGAGGGGAGGGGAGACGGGAAGAGAAGGGAGGGGAGGGGAAAGGAAGGGAAGGAAAGGGAAGAGAAGAGAAGAGAAGAGAAGAGAAGGAAAGGGAAGGGGAGGAAAGGATAGGGAATGGTGTGAACCACAAGCATCCTATGTGCATTTAGGCATGACTGAAAAGACTGATATGGGACCAGGAGCATAAACGAGGTCCATGAGTGAAACTCAGCTCTATTTCAATTCAACAAATATTAAGTGAGCAGCTACTATGGAGGGGACTTGGTACCTAAGAGTTTTGGAGGCTGCATATGGGAGAATAAGAGGTAAAATTTAAGATAAAAAGTCGATGTTCATTTTTATCACACAAATCTAAGTCAACTTGATTTTTTAAAATGTGAACTGCTCTCCCTACTAAACATGAAAAAAAATGGATGCTATGTAGCAAATTGATGTCACTGATCTGAATTGGATCTAGTTTTTCTCTCTAAAGTTAGAGAGGTGGCCAAGACATAGACTGCAAAGAAACCACAGATATATCAAAATAGATCATGCTAATGTGGTTTTCTCTTTAAGTTGGCACACATGGGAAGCATACTTTGAACTTTTGCAGAGCTAATGTTTGTAGTAGTTAGTTACTTTTTTTTTATTAAAATGTACTGTTTAAAGTATTACATATGTGGAGGAAGTTTTAAGATGCAGGAAAGACTCTTTACAGATAGAAATCTATCATAGAGTGTTTTTCTTTTCAGCAAAAATGATATTGTTAAAATACAAAACACCAAATTACCTATTTAAAAAGAGAACATCAAAAAAAAAAATTATTGCCAGCCAAATTACATTGAGTAAATTAAATGTATGTCATCTGGGTCTTCTACTGCTCTGAAGCTGTGCTTCTCAAACTCTACTATGCATGTGAATTGCCCAAAGAATCTATTAAAATGCAGATTCTTGGGTCACATGGGTGGCTCAGTAAGTTAAACCTCTAGCCTCTAACTCTTGGTTTCAGCTGAGGTCATGATTTCACAGTCCTGGGACCTAGCCCTGCATTGAGTTCTGTGCTCGATGGGAAGTCCACTTCAGATTCTCTGTCCCTCTCCCTCCTGCTCACTCTGTGTGTGTGTGTCTCTCTCTCTTAATAAACAATTAAATAAATAAATAAATATTTTAAATAAATAAAGTCACATAAAAATATAAATAAATAAAATGCAGATTCTTATTCATGAGGTCCCAGTAATGACCCAAGATGGTGCACTTTGAACAAGTTTCCAGGTAAAGCAAGTGCTACTGTTCCTACTCTCTTTGAGTTAACACTGGTCTGAAGAGTATTTTTATAAACAATGATTACAAGCAAACTCTTTTCCTTATAGACTTTAATTGCTTCCTTACAACAGCAATTTTTTAAAAACTAGAATTTCACTGTTAATTTTGAAATTAAGATCTCAGATTATCTGTGTGTATGGACAAGAGTAGCCTATGTTTGTGATATAGGGGCTCATACAAACCACTCCCAAGAAAGAAGAAGAAAGCAGGCCAATCATAGAGGATATAATAATCAGAAATGGAGTAATTTGGATTAAAATGGTTTTTCCAGACTTACCAAATAATAATTCCTGAGGTATATTTATAAATATAGATCTCCAGGGCCCATCCTGACCTAACTAAACTGAATTTCCAAAGAAGCAATCTGAGTTTCAACAGTGTTGGGTATTTCTTGCCATCAGGAAAGTTTGGGGAAGAAAAGATTGCTTCTTTGAGTGCTTTATTTTAAATGTAAATGTCACTTGCAGAAGTCACCTAGTAAACTGGGGTTAGTCATAATTTATCCAACTGCCTTTATTGTGGCAACTAAGGCTAGAGTCGATGGGAAAAATGTTTGGATCAGGAGACAAATAGCACTGTCAAAAGAAAGCTGGGCCACAGAAGGTCTAGCAGGAGCAATTCTAGGCAACCCGTCATGAGAAGTAGAGAAAGAGAAAAAGAAAATAATAGCTTGTATTTACTAAAAGCTTACTATGTGCCCAGGACCTTTCTAGATACAATGTAGAAGAATACTTTTACAATGTAGAAGAATACTTTTAGAAGGCATGTTCTACTTTTGATCCCATTATACAGATGAGGAAACTGAAGCAAACCAGCCAAAAAATAGCAGAGTTAGTTTTCATGCCTAGGAAATCCAGCTTCATAGTCCACACTCATATTCTCCCTAACACAAATTCTGATAACTTTATAAATCTGCTCAAGGCCAGTCATGCCCCTACAACCATAGGTTCATTAGTATCTGAGAAGAGAGATGACTTCGAGCCAGTCACAATACTATAAAACTGACTTTCTTAGCTCAGAAAAGCCAAAGATTGACCATTCTCTATGTCTCAGTCTACACTCGATGTTTTACTCAACATTTGAGTGTTCCTTGAGCACTCACTTCTGCCTAATCCTGGACCGATTAATGGAGATGAGCCATGAGAGACTGTGGACTCTGTGAAACAAACTGAGGGTTTTGGAGGGGAGGGGTGTGGGGGGATGGGTGAGCCTGGTGGTGGGTATTATGGAGGACACTTATTGCATGGAGCACTGGGTATGGTGCATAAGCAATGAATTTTGGAATACTGAAAAAAATAAAATTAAATTTAAAAAAATAAATAATAAAAATATTAAAAATATATCTCAACATACAAAAAAAAAAATCCTGGACTGATTAACCAATGTCATTCTAAGGTACATAAAGCCCACCTCTGCTTACAAAGGTTGACAGTCTAGGTGGTTATAGAATGCATGGAAATTAGCACAGAGTCAAATGGTTATTTGGTACTTCTGTGGTTGAGACCCATACAGTTTCTGAGCCTGCAATCCATCACCATTCTCTCTCTCCCCAGTAGCTTCATGCTCCTTCTAGAAATCAAAGGCACAGAGGAAGATGACCCTTTTTACTCTAAAGGCTTTCTCTGGTAAAGAAGGAAAGAAACCATCAAGTAATAAAAGCTGCTCAAATGGCACATCATCTTAAAGTTTGCAACCTGTTGATTCACAGGCCAATTATCAACTAGAAATATGTTTTATTTGGCCTACACAGCATTTTATTTTTTCAAACAAGTTTGAATTAAATAGCAGTATTTTAAATGTGAGAGATGTTTCTCCGTGAACAACTGGATTTCTGACTCCTCTTGAAACACTGGAAGAGCAGGTATGCCCACATCTCCTTAACAGTTGGCAAAAGCTGATTAATAGGGTCCTTAGAGACCTGTGGGTACTCTCTACCAGCCTCTACTCACAACCAGCACTGATGGTCTCCTAGACCTGCAGTGTTTCTGAGGCACTGGAATTTGAATCTCCCTGTTCTACCTTAGGTTCCCTAATATCTTCAGTCTCCTAGAAGAGCCTCAAGCAACTCATTTTAATACCCTCTCAACAATATCTCCTGGGGCCATTCATGGGAAGATGAAAGCTGTAGGGACACAAGCTTTGGAGGTAGACAGACTAGGGTTCAAGGGTGGGCCTGAGGCATTAGAAGACTTCAGGAAATGGCTCATGTGATAGCAGTTTTACTCCCATGTAAGTCATGGAGACAAGATGGTTCACCATTTATGTTCCATTTGATCTTTTCATAATTCTGCCTTATTCTCCCCTAATTTCAGTTTATGCAGCCTTTTCTGAACCTAAAATATTGCCTAATTGTTTGTTTCATCTCATTTTCCTGCCAAGAGAGAATGTTTCCCCTACTGTGCATTTGACCTGAGTTGGGAGTTATTATCTCTCAGCATGACCATTGGTATCTTTAGCTTAATAAAGTGTCTTTTTCCAACTACCAGCAAGATGTCAAATGTATCTGTAAAGAGGAAAGCTTATCCTTTGATTTTTCTGTCTATTTGTTCCACTGGGGCTTCACTTTCCTAACTTAATCTACACTGAGACTATATAGGTTGGTTAGTATTATGCTTAATGTTTTTACCTATCAAAAGCAATTTGCATTTTCCTACATTGTTTTCTCCACCTAGATTTAAAGATGTTTATGGGAAGAGATGGTTATTTTATGTTTTTCATGCATCCCTGGATACTTAACACAGTGTTAGGCATGTCACAGGCCTCTAATAAATACTTCTGGGTCACTGACTCAATTTTTGTCATTCCATTTCATTTGCTTGGAATCTGACGTCTATGCTTTGATTTGAGATAGTATTTCACTTTATTTATTTAAAAAATAACCAGTAAACAAATTATTATGAAATAACATCAGGAATGTCATAAATCTCTGTCTTTTGTTTGGGATTTTAGTCTGGGACACAACCTTGGCATGACATTCATATTAGAAAAAATGCTATTAGACAGTGAAACTTTAAAAAAATCTATGAAGCAAGCCTTTCTGCCTTAAGGAAACAGCCACCATACCTACTTTGGGAAACACCTATCAAAGAAGCTATTTTAGCATGCATTGCATCTATGTGTTGTCACATGTTGTCCAAAAGATTAATTTGTTGCACATTTTTTTTAAATAATAATGCTGCTTTAAAGGGAAAGTCAAAACCAGAAAATGAGAAGAATGGAGTCAGATAACAAGAAAAGCAAACGTAGGGGAAAAAAATACAGAGAGAAAAGAAAAACAAACATAGGGAAAAAAAGCAAGAGTCACATGTTGGGAGCAGTAGGGGGATGAGGGAGTGGTAAGATTCAGGATTAACTCTACAGCCCACCATGTTTGCTGGGATATTCTGCACTGCCACCCCTGAAGGGCATGGCCATTGCATCTATGCCGCCCAACTCCAGGGGATGCCGTGCACACAGACTCTATGGGAATCGTGCCCTAGGTTGTATAATTCAGATACCCTGAACAACTGGAAAGAGACCAAACCAGTCCAGACCAGCTATCTTTGTACCTGCATTACCAGAATCAGGAAGCCACAGAAAAGACTTTATAACATGCCAACATGCTATCTTACGATTCCATGTTCCCTACTGATTTTAACACAAGAGTATTTTCATGGTCTTAGAAACATACTCCCAAATGGAAAAGAGTGGGGAGGTGAAGCAGGTGGGGGATGTGCAGACAGAGGAGAAAAAAATAGACACAAAAGGGAGAAAGGAAAGAAGAAAGAAAGGAAATGTCTTTTTTTTTTTAATTTTTTTAAGCATGATGCCATGTATATTTTTCTTTACAAATTATTTAACCTGGATTCATCTTTGAACTTCCTAGTAATGATGAAACAAAAGCACTCATCTTTCTCATGATCTCTAGCAGTGAGATCTAATCTCTCATCTAATTTCCTTACATCCAACCTCTGGTTCCCCAAATCTATCCTTAATTAGGCCTCCAGCTACTCTCCCAGATCACAGACTGGATCATGGCACACCTATTCTCCAGCATCCTTTATATAAAGCCTTCATATAAAGCAGTTAGGCCCAAACTTCACTAGACAGGCCTATCTGTTTACCTACATTATTACTGATTCACACAGTCTCTCATTTCATTGATTTAGTTTTTATGTCCACACATCCCATCCACTGGATTGCTCAGGCGGAGAGAGGGCCCATGCATGTCACAACCACACCTGTGTTTCTATTCATGCTCTTCCTTTAGAAAAGCTTTTCCATCCCCTTCCAAAATTTCTATCACACTCTATTGCAGAGTTCACTCCACCACACTGTGAACTTCATGAACTTGTGACCCAGGTCTATTTTATTCTCACAACCTGATGCCCAGTGGCTAGGCACTCTGGAAGGCAGGGACAATTTTTCCTATTTATCTTTGTATCCCAGATGCCTAGTCCCACATCCAGTGATTGCTCCAGAAATGTTGGTTGAATTTTTAAAAATTTACGAAACTCTGCTATTTTTTTCACGCCCCACCTCAGTTGCAGCATCGCTGTGAAATCTTGCTCGATCACGATGGTCTTACCTACTCCATCCTTCCTGTTCTTTAATTAGCTCTGTTACAGCACCTGGTTCCTCCTGTGTTGTAGCACAAGAGTGATTTATGTTTCTTTACCCTATAATTTGAACTGAATTGTAGGTCAGAAGTAGATAGAGTTAATTTAGCAGAACTCTTCACCATTATAGTGGCTGCCACTCCACTACCCAATAGTTTCAACCATTGAGTCTTCCCTACATCTGAGCATTTTACTCAGCAGTTCTGGACCTCTCAGTATCCCAGTGTTTTGACTTTGTTAAAGTACCATCTATTAAGTGCCATCTATCTGAACCCTGGGGTGTCAGATAGTGAGCCTGTTCAACAAAAGACCACTAAGGAAATTGAAATAGAGAATTCTATTACTCACAGGTTCTCAAGGAGGTACATGGCACAACTCAAGGGGCCACTTGGGAAAGTCAAGGCAGGGTGCATGCAGAGAGCACAGTACCTGGGCTCTTCCCCTTGTTAGGTCTGTGGGTAGAATATTTTGAGTTCCCAGGATAGGGCTGGATTGGACAATTCAAACCAAAAAGAGCGGGGTTTGGGTAAGCTCCTGGGAGGTGTTACCTAAGAGGGCACAAGGGGAAGGCCTTGAGAGGTAGGAGAGAATATTAATCACAAGGGACGTGGAGAAGTTGCATTTACTTGTGACTTTGTGGCTGTTATACAGGGTGCATGTTTGCATGAAGGGCTCGTATCATCAGTTAAGCTTGCTGCCAGCCACTTGGCCAAACAAAATGGATGCCAAGGCAGCGATATGTGTTTGAGTTAAACTCTTCACACCTGGACTCTGTTCCAGGCTCCTGAGTGGCACCCAGAATTAAACTTCTTAATCCGGATACTGTCTGCAACCCAACTGTCAATTCCTTCCCATAATTGTAATATAGACTTGTATTAATATAGCCTGAGGTAACTTTGGCATTTTAGAGCCTCTTTTTCTTGTTAACCATAGATCGACTTTATGATCAAAGTTTGTCTTGAATTCCTACTCAGTTAGATCTTATTGGTTGGAAACAGGTTTCAATCTATAGTTCCATCTTCTTTCCCAGCACTGCTGAAAGAATTGTTTGTTGAATGAAACTAATTATGGGTTAACACAGAAAAGATCTTGACCAAAAAGATACTCTGAATGTCTTTCAGTTGGTTTTCTAAAATCAGTACAGATGAAAGCCAAGTTCCAGTAGTTCTCAAAGTTTGGTTCTTGGTCTGGCAGCTGCAGGAGTTGTACCTGGGAACTACTTGGAAATGCAGATTTTCTGGCCTTATGCCCACCTACTGACTCAGAAGCTTTAGAGGTGGAGCCCAGATTGCCAGTTTTAACAAGCTCTCCAGTGTTTCTAATACACACTAACGGTTGAGAGTTACCGTCCTGGCTTATCAAATTGATTATTCTGATTCTGTTCCTTTGATTTGCTATTCTTGCTCTGTTTGGCAGCTCTTTCCTTGTCATGAGGAAGAGCAGATTTTATTTCCAATATATGAGCAATTTATTCCATTGTTGAGCCCAGTGGTCTTTATGAAATTATTTAAACTGTTAGACCCACTCTATTCTTGTCTGTAAAACAAGCACAATAACAAGAATCCCGTAGGGGCGCCTGGGTGGCTCAGTTGGTTGGGCGGCTGCCTTCAGCTCGGGTCATGGTCCCGGCGTCCTGGGATCGAGTCCCACATCGGGCTCCTTGCTCGGCGGGGAGCCTGCTTCTCCCTCTGCCTCTGCCTGCCACTCTGTCTGCCCGTGCTCGCTTGCTCTCTCTCCCTCTCTCTCTGACAAGTGAATAGATAAAATCTTAAAAAAAAAAAAAAAAAGAATCCCGCAGCGTCGGATTAAGCACAGTATATACTTAAAACCTCCAGCTACACTTAAGGTACTTAACAAGTATTTGTTCTCATCCCCTTTCCTCCTTCCATTTTGCTCTCGTATCTGTGGGATCGCCTATTTCTTTTAATTGAAGTACAGCTGATACCCAGTGTTTCATTAGTCTCAGGTGAACAGCATAGCAATTCAACAACTCTAAGTAACACTGTGCTCACCCCAAGTGTAGCTACTACATCTTCCCATACAACGCTCTCACACCAGTGACTATATTCCCTATGCTGTACCTTTTATTCCTGTGACTTATCCACCTATTTCTTTATACTCCATCTTAATGATCTTGTCTGATTTTGACACAGGAGCATTTCCAAATATTTGCTTTTTGTAATTCTCATCCAGCTAAATTTCCATTTGGCCTTGACTCTCCTACACTCTCTATTCAGTGATTTCATATTTATAGCTAGGAAATTATGCTCAATGAGTACATGGATGTGGAGTGGGTATCATGGCTAGGCTTTCCATCGAAAGCTCACTTTCGAAAGCCTAGGCTTATTAACATGAAGTTTCCTCATAAGTAGAGTCAAGAAGTCTTTACTGAGTCCACCCAGTGGGCAGGGCAATAAGCATTGGAATTGGCAATACTGCAGTGACTATAATACAATTCACTTTCTCAAGGAGCTTCCAACTGAATGGGTTTATCTCATCTAGCTGACTTCTCTCCCAACACCAGAATTTATTTTTCTGAAGAAAAAAAGCTACTGTTTAGTGGCTAAAGGAGGTATACGTGATGGAAACAGAAGTGCAACCATGTGCGAGCCAGTGCGTCTCCAAATATAAAACCCTGATTTTTAAAACCTGCTCTTCATTAACCTATACTCACTAGAAGGATTTCCAGTTGTACCAAATGCCTCACCCTGCCAGGAACTTCTGGGAATACAAACTTTCTTTTAATCACTACTAAAAGTGGAAAAATTCTGTTTAGAAAGAGCTTGATTAATTTTAATGTTCTAATCATGATTTTAGTCAAATGCATTATTATACTGGGTATCCAAACGTTTTTAGTAAAAAGTCCCGTGGGGTTTTGTTTTTTGTTTTGTTTTGGTTTTGGTGAGTGTGAGCTTCGTTCACTCAAAGTATGCACATTGTGAGTTTCTTGAGGAAAAGTTGAGAAGAGAGGTTTGCCTCGCCCATCAATTAACCACAGTACACTGCTGACCGTTACACCACAATAACAGATACCTTATAAAAGATGATTGTGGGGACGCCTGGGTGGCTCAGTGGGTTAAGTGGCTGCCTTTGGCTCAGGTCATGGTCCCAGCGTCCTGGGATCGAGTCCCACATCGGGCTCCTTGCTCGGCAGGGAGCCTGCTTCTCCCTCTGCCTCTGCCTGCCACTCTGTCTGCCTGTGCTCATTCACTCTCTCTTCCTCTTTCTGACAAATAAATAAATTTTAAAAATTAAAAAAAAAAAAAAAGATGATTGTGTTTTTCCACCAAAAAGTAATCTAAAGTGGCCTGTTGGTTCCAAGGATATGCTCAGTGAAAATCTTAATAAATATAGATGCTACCCCTCAAGAAATGTGGTACCAATTTACATGTTTCACTAACAGGGAAAATAGTGTAAATTTTTTCAAACCCTCCCCAATGCTAAGTTTTGTTAGTCTTTCTATTCTTTACCAGTCTAATCAATAAGACATTGTAATTCGATGTCCTTATTTGGGTGGCATAGATGTGTGCTTGATCATAATTTTGTGTCTCTATTAGTTTATTGTTTATCTTTGTGTGAATCGTCTATGTTCTTGTATTTGTTCTTAATGATATGTTTACCTTTTTCTTACTGAGTTCATTATAATTTTGCAAATATTTTTGTAAATTTAGTGTGTATGTCTTTATTTTGGTTTTGTGTCCTAGTGGCCAATAATGGAGAATTTTTGGTTAACTGGAAGATAATAGGGGCGCCTGGGTGGCTCAGTAGGTGAAAGCCTCTGCCTTAGGCTCAGGTCATGATTCCAGGATTCTAGGATGGAGACGCGCATCGGGCTCTCTGCTCAGTGGGAAGCCTGCTCCCCCCCCCCCACCCTCTGCCTGCCTCTCTGCCTACTTGTGATCTCTGTCAAATAAATAAAATCTTTTTTAAAAAAAAAGATAATATAAATGTACAGTGGACTATTACCCAACCATTAAAAATGATGGCGTAGATCTCTATTCATGAATACACACATTCATTACACATTCTATTGTTGAAGTTAGATGAAAACAACATGAAGATTGGTTTGAATTTCTGTTATCTCATTTGTGCAAAGGATATTAATATATAAGTAAGTGCTCAAAGGACAGCATTTTCCAGATTTGGGGGTTTTGTGTTCCAAAAAGGAATTCTAGTATTATAAGCTTGAGAACTACTACATAGTAACCTATTCCTAGTGGTTCTCATAGCATAAGCAGATACTAAAGTATCTGACCTGAAAAGGTCTACAACAAGGAAACATACTGAATATTGTTTAACCTAGCATGTCTCAGACTTAATTTATCACTAAACTCTTCTCATTAAAAAATAATATATAATCTGAACCAGAGCTCTATGTAGCACAATTGGAGAACTCTAGCATGGAAAAGCATTTACAAGGACAGTCACCAAAATGGTAGGAGCGGTTATCTCTGGATGCCGGAATTTAGGTAACTTCTACTTTGTTTTATCCTGATTTTTTTCAAAGATTGTATTTATTTATTTAACAGAGAGAGTGAGATCTGCAGGAGGAGTGCCAGGCAGAGGGAGAAGCAGGCTCCCCGCTGAGCAAGGAGCCAGATGCAGAAATCCCAGGAGCCTGGGATCATGACCAGAGCTGGAGGCAGATGCTTACCCCACTGAGCCACCGGGCATCCCTACTTTGTTTTAATTAATATCTTTTTTCTCTAATGTAGGGATTTTTTACAAAATGCAAGTTACTTGCATGTAAAATAATTTTTACGGTTAGAATAAAGAATACAACCTTTTATATTCTGATGGTAAGAGGAAAAGTTTAAAAGAAAACCAAATTCAGGAATCTTAAAAATAAATCATCAGCTTCAGTGACTTCTCTTGAGAATTTTAACCCATTTGTTTTGTAAACAGATGTTATCAGCATCATTGGGAATTGTCTTTCCAGTCACATGGTGGATTTGGGTGGATTCTGTCCTATTCACTTCTCAGATGCTATGCACTGGCATAGTGATACTCAACTAGAGGTTCCCCGGCAGAAGCCGCTGTTCCCCTAGGTGAGGAGCTAGAGGGAGACACGGAATGAGGAAGGCTGACTCTCTTCTTAAAATGAAAGCGTCTCACTATTTTTATTTACGTAATTTCTTCACACATTTGCTGAGAGTCCTTTCAAAAACATTTTTAGAAAACATTTTATTTATCTATTTGTCAGAGAAAGAGCACAAACAGGCAGAGAGGCAGGCAGAGACAGAGAAGCAGGCTCCCCACTGTACAAGGAACCGGATGCAGGACTTGATCCCAGGACTCTGGGATCACCAGCTGACCTGAAGGGAGCCACTCAACCAACTGAGCCACCCAGGTGTCCCTCAAAAACATTTCTAAAACAAGCTTCAACGCATGTGAAAAGGCAGCTGAACCTGAATAACCTGAGTTCTTCGGGAGAACGTTTCTTCATCACCATCTGTGAACAAAACCAAAGACGCAAGTTTTGCAGGATTTGATCATATGGTGGCACTTAGGGGCATTGCCTTCTGAGGCAAGCAGTGACTTGGAAGGAGCAGTGCTGATTCCAGCAAAAAAGGTTTTATTAAAACTGTAGGCAAGCTGCAAATGGTATTCATATCAGAAGGGGTTCTGCCAAAGGCCTCAGGGGCAAGAAAAACAGCACAGGGTGGCACCAGTCTCGTGACTCAAGCTTAGTCAAAGTGTTATGTCGGAGTCTTTCAAGGTTACTTCAAAAGAAAAGAATCTAAGTTTCATCTGGGAAGAACAATTGGTACTGGACAAAGAAAATATTAGAGTTAAGAATGAAAACAATAATAAGCTTCCACTTAAGGAAAGTCCAATAAATCAGGGGCCCATTCCTCCAGGACAGAACTGTCAGCAGTAATCCCAGTAAATCACTCCACATCCCTGGCACACTCAAAGGAGTTTTCAGTGGGTACAATAATTAATTTTCATCGAGATGGCTGAATGTGCCGGCTTGGCCGATGGAGACTCACTCACCAGCATGGAGCTGAGAAACTTGTGTTATCCAACATTTACTGACTTCTAACTCAGATTAGGGAATGGAATTCAGGAAGAATTCAAGTTCGTGTTATGTTGTCCAAAACAATTTATATGTTCTTAAAAACCCAGCACTTGGTCTGTCCTATTGTTTCTGTGGGAATGGCAGGTATTTGTGATAATGAAGACACTTCAAACCTCCCACAAAAACACTCATGGACTCCCTTGGGGGTTATTGATTCCTTTCTTGATTCTAACACTTTTCCAATATTTGTTTGGTTTTGAGGACACAGATCTAATTTTTCATATCTTTATCCTTCTATATCCATTTTTTTTTACAATGAAAATAAAGGGAAACAATGAGCACCATAAATCAGAGGACAATGTTACTTAAGATGTTCTTCCCAACTCGAGGCAGAGTCCCCTAATCCATTCAGAGTTTTGCGAGGTTCATAGTGGACACTCAGGAAAGATGTCTTAAATACAACTAGATTGACTCTCCTCATCGGCAGGCATATTTGTTCTGTTTTTTGAGTTTTCTTATTCTTTTTTTTTTTCATCAGGATAAGAGCACTCCTTAATTCTCATCCCCTCTTCCCCCCCATCCCCTCCCCCACCTCCCCTGTGGCAATCATCCCTTTGTTCTCTATGTAAAGAGTCTGTTTATTGGTTTGTCTCTCTCTTTGTTTTTTCTTTTGTTTGTTTTGTTTCTTAAATTCCACATTCTGCTTTTTTTTACCCTGTCGCCAATACATCTAATACATTTGCACAGCACTGAACTTTACATAGCTTTTTTTAAGCTTGAAGAGACCTTACCAGGTACCACGTATCAGTAAGAGCCAAAATTTACCTTGTCCTGGTGGCTTAGTAGTTATTACTCATTTAATCCCCTCAAAAATCAGACAAGCTGGTACTATGATTACCCTCATTTGACAACAAAGGAACCAAGGCACAAAGAGTTAAGTAATATGCTTATAGTCATGTGATGAGTCAGTGGGAGAGTCAGGATTTGGGTTTAGGCAGTCTGGCCACACAGGCTGCACCCCAGATCATCCTCCTGTGTTTTGGCTCAACTACTCCTTTTAGAAATAGACTCAGTAGGGCTGACACTCCTCCTACAGTAAGAGCAAGGTCTGCACACCTAAGCCCTTGATGTTCTGATTTTCTAAATGTGGGTACATGCTAACCAGCTACTTGCAAACAGACCCACAGAGGTGGGCTGTGGTATTCATTTAGAAGCCTCCTGAAGAAGAGATTGAGCAACTCACACCAATATACGATAGCCCTACTGACAAATTCTTCTTTTCCTCCCATCTACTCACGGCTTCTCCATTGCTTTAACTGAACACTGAGGACAGTCACCCTCTTCAGAAGAGCCCTTCTCTTGGCTTCAGAAGAGCCAAATGGGAACAGAGGAAGCAGCCCTGAATTGGGCCTCAGTTTCAGTCCTGACTCTTCACTAAGCTTTGTGAATTTACAGAGAATATTTAATATCTGGTGGCATTAGTCCTCACTTGGAAAATAAATGAGTCAGGTAGATGGCTGTACAGAAAATGAAAAATGCTTTAGTTTCAAATAACTTGTGTGACAAAGGACCTAGCACAAAGTATATATATTTTTACACATTCTTAAATTTGTCCTCTTTTAATCATGAATTATATTGGCTTGGTTTTCAAGCTGGGGCATCTCCCTGCAGGCTTAAGAGAAGGATGGAAAGGCCTGGTGGAAACCACTCAACTTTCCCAATTGCATCAACAACATCACTAAATAACTACCCCTTATCTTGGAAAAATAACTGTGGATAACACTACAGGTAATACTCTTTTCCAAATTTTCAACATAGTGTTTGTTAATCAATGAGTTTTCTACAAGCTTTGAATAGTAAAATGGTGTCCCGTGTCTCCTATACTCTAAAGGCATGGAGGTAAGTGCCCAACTGGCAAAGTGTGGATCACATGCCTGCACACCGAATGTACCCAGGGCAAGTAAAAACATCTTTGGTATTATAGGAAGAGGGGAAAACTGGGAAGCATTTCACACTGAGGCTACTTATGATAGTAATGCCCCACAAGGAATTCTGGGTTCTACCATAAAAAGAAACACTGGGAAACCATAGAACAAACAAATATGCACCTTTATTTTTAGTTTGGAAAAACAATCTTTTCATTGAATGTGCCTAGATTTGGAGTAGAAGAGGATCCCAGGTTGGAGTCAGAGCCAAGGGGCTTTATCTTGGAAAGTGCCAACCACCGAGCGAGATGTCTCGGCCCACCCCCAAGAGGGAGGTCTGGCCACCACTAAAACTTTGAATGCATATTCTCTCAGCCTTTATTTAACAGTCACAAAGTGACTAGCCATTGGTTATTACTGATGTAATATGCTCTGGCATATTATAGCCAGATTTAATAGATTACAATCTTCCTGTTGAACCTGAGGATAAAAAGTTTGGGCTGCACTGAAATATTCTCTATAAATAATTCAGCATGGCCCTTTTGTTCATTGTTTCCAGACTTTGCTTATAAAATAGCCCGGTTTGGAATTTCACAATCATATTAGTATATTAAAATCTCTGTATAATTCTACTTTTTTAAAAAAGCTTGTTTTACCTTGTTTAATCCAAATTTCTTTAGCCATAGAACAATTATTTTATTTTTATTTTACTGTACTTTTTCACAAAACAAATATCATTTTAAAAGAGTTTTTAGCAGGGTATGCATATCAGAATTGTTTGTGGAAATTCTTTCTAAAAATACATATGTATGGTTCCCAACTCCAGTTGGTGAAGGGATAGAAGAAGGAAGTGAAAGATATCTGTATTTTTCAAATCACTGGAACTGACAATCACCCCGAGTTGGAAACTTTAGAGGAAGACAAGAGTCTGGTAAAACTCAGCATGAACCAGGGTCCCACCCCTGATTCATGGGAAACACTAGCAAAACCATATTCTTGCCTTTATAGATTGGAAGTTCTATCCAACTAATAATCTGTATATTACAGCAGTTTGTATTTGAGGGCATTCCAAAACAATAGCTATTTACCAGATAAGACACACCACAAAGGAAAGACCTCTGCAGTAAAATATAGTAAAATTGTGTTGCTGTTTCTCATTTAAAAGATGATTCCTTAGACATATAAGGTGACCTACTCAGGGTGTTCCTCTCCAGATTGAGGAAGACTAGGGAGAATTCTTAGGATTTCGTGAATTCATCAGTGTGGCTCGTAGAGAATGCTGTGGGTCTTGGAGTCTTGCCATTCCAGAATCATATTTCTTTCTTGAGCTGTAGCTCAAGCTGTAGCTGAAGCACTGGGTTTTATCACTTTCTGCTTTTGATTGTTGCTGTGGACTTCTTTGGCCTTGTTTTTCCTTATTCGTTATTTCACTATAATTAGAGTGGGGAGATTCTACAGGGGAGTTTCATTTCACTGTCTGATCCAGAAAATTCCTCTTAAATGTTGCTTATGAAATCATTTATGTTATTTATAAATAAAATTATTTGTATGTATTACTTAACTTTATGTTAGCTAGTTCTTCCTAATTCAGTAGCTTTCCTCAAACCTACTTGCAAAACTTTTACACAGCTCTAAATTGGAGGCTGTAGAGCTTCCATTTTGAGAGAGAAAAAACGTGAAACCAGAAATGTGACTTTCCTTTTTAAAAGAAGTCAGCCCTAATTGAAGGAAAATTGGGAAGCCTGCTTCTGAGGAAATTCTCTTTTTCATGCCAGCACTATATTGTCCATATTTTCTCTTTGCTGGTGGGAGAAGCTATAAGATACAGAACACTTGGGACCCAGGGAGCTGAACAAATAGCAATATTCTAACTATGCTTTAATGTAATTGTAATTTTGTTCTGCTGTGTCTTTAAAGACCTGTTTTTAGACATCTGCTCTGAAAAATTCTAAATGCTTTTATGAATGCTAAGAATCACAAAATACATTTATGTGATTGTGGTCATTTCTAAACTAATAACAAAAAGTATAAGTTTTAAATTTCAGTTTTCTCCCCCAAATCTATATCGTTTCCATGAGTACCATAAACACTATGATGTTAGTTTCCACATTTGAACAGCAGCACTCTATCTCTGCTCTGATATATTTAAAACAAAAATTGTTTTTAAAGTCACAAATTCTGTAACACAACTCAAAGTTTTGTTTATTCTTCAACAAGGCCAACTTTTAGGAAAAAATGTGCTATTAAACTATTAATTATAATTATTTTCTCCTCCCTTCCCTTTTCTTACCTTCTAATCTATTAATTATTTTCTTCTCCCCTCCCTTTTATCTTATCTTCTTGTCTCTTTATTTATGCTCTTTCCCTTTAATACCTATAATTTTCTGCTTCTTTTTTGTAGTGGTCAGGTCATTCTGTACCCTACCAAGAATGCCAAATAGCATATAAAACATTTTTTACTTCCAAGGTAAATAATTTTGAGCACAATGCTCCAAATGGTGTCCTTTTTTCCATTCTCCTATTGTATTTCTATTGATCCTCTATAAGTTTCATTCTGTGAACTTATCCTCAGGTAAGAATAAAGACTAGGTTATTTTTCAGAGTCCATAGTCTCTCATGGTTCATCTCCCCCCCAATTTCCCTCAACTCCCTTCTCCTCTCCATCTCCCCATGTCCTCCGTGTTATTTGTTATGCTCCGCAAATAACTGAAAAATAACCTGAGGGTTTTGAAGGGGCGGGGGGTGGGAGGTTGGGGGAGCCAGGTGGTGGGTATTGTGGAGGGCACGCATTGCATGGAGCACTGGGTGTGGTGTAAAACTATGAACTCTGTTATGCTGAAAAGAAATTAAAAAAAAATTAAAAAAAAAAAGAATAAAGACTAGGTCCTTGGCCCTGCTTATTCCCTAGTTGTGTGCTGGTCAAAATGTCAACTAAGACTTACTGAGGATGAACAGGTTAACACTGTGCAGTTTCTAACCCAGGCTCCCAGAGTCTTGGAAGATTTCATGTAGTGCAACTAAACGTAGGGGAGATCTTCAAATCCTCTTCCTTAGATGCCTGATATTCCTAACAAATTCTGTATGTTTGTAACCCATAGCATCCACTAAAACTAGGACTCTTCCTGTTTCTACCCCAACCACCTTGGTTTCGAACGTCTCAGAAAACAATGATCAACATTCTCCCCCAGCTTCCAAACCCGTGAGAGCTGATTCCACTTGTGTCCCCACAGCTTAACATCAGAATGGAGAAATCCAGCCATCTCGGTCAACATGACTTAAATTTTTTTTTCAGGACATTATTAAAGGAAAATAGGAATATAAATCAGTAAATAATTTCACTGATTGCTGCAGTAAATTCCTGAAAGCCAATTTATTTTAAAAAGAAAAAAAATCTAGGAAAACATCTTGCTTATTAAGATTTACTCAAGACCCTCACTTCATTGCATTCACCAATCCTAAACTATTATGTCATAAACTTTGCCCAATTTTAATATGTTCCTCACCAAAAAAGACCAGCTTTAAGCAACTTGAATCTGGACACTAACACATAGAAATATCCTGTACTGATCTCCCTCTTCTGAGACATTTCTCTCTCTTTTTTAAAGATTTTATCTATTTATTTTATTTGAGATAGAAAGAGAGAGAGTGGGGTGAGGGGCAAAGGGAGAGAGAGGGAATCTCAAGCAGACTCCATGCTGACCATTGAGCCCAACATGGGACTCCTTCTAATGACCCTGAGATTGTGACCTGAGCTGAAACCAAGAGCTGGACTTGCTTAACCACTGAACCACCTAAGTGCCGCATCTTCTGAGACATTTCTAAGACAATAATGGTAGTGTTCTCCCTCATTACAATAGGTTTGGTAAGTATAGTTTTGATTGATCAGCTAATCTTCTGGCAGTCTTCTGGAGAGGTGATGTCTTCTGAGGTTATTTGTCCTCTTAATGAGTTTGCATATTTTTTAGTAGGGAGAAAAAATAGGAGTAGAAGAACAGTATCATTCTCCTCCAAAAGCATGAGTAGTGGAATTGCTTGCCCATTTTTCTAGCTGATTTATCACCTGGCCCTAACTCTGAGCCTAGTGAAAAAGGGAGATGTCTTCCATTATTTGAGGTATGTGACGGTAGTTTTGTTACATTAGATAAAATACAGCTAGGCTAAATTTGTAGTTGAATTGTTATCAATCCAGACATTGGCAACCTTAATGTCATGGGATTTCTCCAAGTATCTGCAGCAGGTTGTCTCTAAGGGTTACATTTGGTCTGTGTTTTCATTTTTACTACATTTTTTTAAATTATTTTAGAGGAAGTTGGAAGATATTCCATAAAGGACTTTTAGACAGATGTCATTTTAAGGCATAAATTTGTGCTCCTTTTCAAAGCAAAATATCTGTGCCTATCATTCAAATTGGCCATTCATTTGTTTTTTCTTCTCTTTACTAAACTAGTATTTATGGAGTATCTACCTGGGCCAACCATTATGAAAGGAATTGAAGATTTGTCTTCCCTACTCTCGAGAATAATCTATTAGGATAGTCCTATAAAAGGTAGCTTTTATATACATATTATTTATGTGAACATTGATTTTCTCCTTGAGAAGAAAAGGTATTGCATAATGGAAAGTGGGGTTGAATGTTAGAAAGGAACAGAAGGTATAAAAAAAAAAAAATTCCCAACTATTTAAACTAATAAAAGGGCTCTTAACTCAAACTTTTGAAAAGGCCACATTTTCAACAGATTTATTTTATCATGTTTCCTCTAGAATAGTCTTATAAATGGTTACTTATATAAATACTTGAGAAAAGTTGCAATTTGTTCCAGGCTAGAAATGGATACTGAATTCACTCCTCTTCCTCCCCATGCACCTCCATGTAGGAAGGCACCCCATTAAAAAAAATACAGAGAACTGGTGTTTTTTAAATTTATTTGTTGGAAATTATTTTTAAATTAATTCAGTAATCATATCCTGAAATCCACTTACACAAGGCCTATATTATGAGTACTACTGAAGTTAAAGTGACTTATGTGTTAACTTTCCCATTGATGTAATTTATGTTTGACCAATTTTCAGAGTTGGTATTAGTAGTTTAAATCCACTCTTAACTAACAGCCACTTAATAAGAGAACACCATGTTGGGCAAGTTTTTGACTCAGATTAATACTAAAAAAGCAAAATTTATGAAGATACAGTGGATTATCTCTTCAGTGTTTGACAATCCTTTGTGTTGATTTTTCTAGACAACCCCTCTTTAAAATATTTTGCCTGTCATCACATGAGAACAATTCCAAATAGTTAATTTCAGGTCAGAAATTATAGCCCAAGTTCCTATATTACATAATTTCTATGGAGTAGGACCCATCACACAGAATTCTATCTCCCATACTATTGATTGATTGAAATTCCACAAAAAGTTTTACAATTAATTTTATTCAGTGATTTTTTTTTTTTTGGTATGTATAGTCCTGGTATTGTTAACACAGTGTGAATGTATTATTCATCTTTTCCTGAGTCTGTGTGTGTGTGTGTATGTGTGTGTGCACGTGTTTTAAGATTTTATTTGTTTGTCAGACACAGAGAGACAGAGGCAGACAGAGGGCAAAGCAGGCTCCCTGTGAAGCAAGGAGCCCGATGTGGGACACGATCCCAGGGCCCTGGGATCATGACCTGAGCCAAAAGAAGATGTTTAACTGACAGAGCCACCAGTCATCCCTGAGTGCAAGTTTTTAAAAGAGAAAGTAGGAAGAACATATAAGAGTGTTGGATACATATAGAGTATGGAAATTAGCATTAAAAATACTAGAGAAAATGGGATAAGGCACAGATATGGAGATTAAAATATAAAAACACATTTTGTCTCCTCAGAATCTGCCTAGATGTGACCCCACATGCAGTGGCTTTTCTGCTCATGAACAATAAAAGTTACATGTCTGTTATATTCTCAGTTTGAACTCTCTCTCATAGTTATTCCCACTATATATATCAATAGTTATTAAAAGAAGAATATTGTTGGGGTGCCTGGGTGGCTCAGTCAGGTGTCTGTTTTCAACTCAGGTCATGATCCTGGGGTCCTGGTTTGAGCCCTGTGTTGGGCTCCCTGCTCATTGCGGGGGTTGGGGGTGTCTGCTTCTCCCTCTCCCTCCACCCCTCCACCCCACTCATGTTCTATCACTCTGTCTCTCAAATAAATAAATAAAGTCTTTTATGTTTTTTTTTTAATTTTATTTATTTTTTTAATTTCTTTTCAGTGTTCCAGCATTCATTGTTTATGCACCACACCCAGTGTTCCATGCAATACGTGCCCTCCATAATACTCACAACCAGGCTCACCCAACCTCCCACTCCCCGCCCCTCCAAAGCCCTCAGTTTGTTTAGCAGAGTCCATAGTCTCTCATGGTTCATCTCCCCCTCCAATTTCCCCCAACTCACTTCTCCTCTCTATCTCCCCATGTCCTCCATGTTATTCCTTATGCTCCACAAATAAGCAAAACCCTGTGATAATTGACTCTCTCTGCTTGACTTACTTCACTCAGCATAATCTCTTCCAGTCCCGTCCATGTTGATACAAAAGTTGGGTATTCATCCTTTCTGATGGAGGCATAATACTCCATAATATATATGGACCACATCTTCCTTATCCATTCGTCCGTTGAAGGGGATCTTGGTTCTTTCCACAGTTTGGCGACTGTGGCCATTGCTGCTATGAACATTGGGGTACAGATGGCCCTACATTTGTATCTTTGGGGTAAATACCCAGCAGTGCAATAAAAAGAAGAAGAAGAAGAATATTGTCTAGTTGATCTCCTTTCCTTGAATATAGAGGAGAAATAAGGATTTTCATGGTAATCCAATACCAAATGATTTTGATGAAAGGAAGGTATTTTTCTATCCCCGGAAATTTGTCAAATTCTACGGCAGTTTTAGAGATGTTTACTGAGCCCAAATTGTACAAGTGAAATCCCAGTCTTTGCACCCAGCATAAAAACCTCTCTAGCCTAGCCAGTTTTAAGACCATCTTTGTATTAAGGTTCAGAACAGAATTTGCTCAGATTAAGCCTGAGGAGTTCTTAACAACAAACCTCTGAAATTTGACCTTGAGCTGAATCTGGAATTCCCAGTCCATTTCAGCGTCAAACTATTCTCTGATATACAGAGACAGAGGATTTGATACCTTATCTGTTCATGTCATCTCTATGTGTGTGTCAACAGAAGACAGAATTTCTTTTTTTAAGATTTTATTTATTGATTTAATTGATTGATTGATTTAAAAGAGAATTAGAGAGAGTGAGTGGGAAAGAGAATTTGAACCAGACTCCACATTGAGCGCAGAGCCCAAATAGGTGGTTCAATTGCATGACTGCAAGATCACAACCTGAGCCAAAACTAAGAGTCTACCCTTAACTGACTGAGCCACCCAGGTGCTCCTGAGAAGGCAGAATTTCTTAAGAGGCATCATTAAGATACTAGAGGAGAGGTTACAAAATTTCCATTGACAAAGACTCTGTGTGGAATGAAGTAGGTAAGAGTCTGTCTGGAGGTAACAAATGGCTTTCAAATTGTCCCCTCCAAGTCAAGACATTTCATGACCTAGCAGTGCAGTTTCCTTGCACAAGAGTCATGCTGAGATAATTGTGTTGCTCAGGGTTGTAAACACTTCCATTAAGAATCTTGTGTTTGGGGGTGCCTGGGTGGCTCAGTGGTTTAAGCCTCTGCCTTCGGCTCAGGTCATGATCTCAGGGTCCTGGGATCGAGCTCTGCGTCGGGCTCTCTGCTTAGTGGGGGGCCTGCTTCCCCCTCTCTCTCTGCCTGCCTCTCTGCCTACTTGTGATCTCTTTCTGTCAAATAAATAAATAAAATATTTTAAAAAAATACTTCAGCTCTTATGAAAAAAAAAAAGAATCTTGTGTTTGTGCTTTTATCTAATGTAACTGTAAACACTTTAATGGACAAAGGAGAAGAAAGCTAATACACCTCCCATGACCCTGAAGAGTGATAAATGATGCAGAGGACAAAGAAAGGAAGGAAGCAGGAAACAAAGGAAGTAACTGACCAGGAAAGAAAGAGGAATTGAATAATGAGCAAGAAACTGGTAAAAAATACTACCAAATGAGTGTCCAAAGGCTGATGTGATATGCAAATCCTATTAATTTCTGTATTTCACAGAAATGTGGCTATAGGATGACAAAGGGCAAGAAGGAACCAGAATCTGAGAAGGCACAGATTTAATGCAGAAGCAGGAAGAGAGGATATATGATATTGGTCTCTAAAATCTTTCAACAGGGTGCCTGGGTGGCTCAGTGGGTTGAAGCCTCTGCCTTCGGCTCAGGTCATGATCCCAGGGTCCTGGGATCGAGCCCCGCATCGGGCTCTCTGTTCAGCAGGGAGCCTGCTTCCTCCTCTCTCTCTCTCTCTGCCTGTCTCTCTGCCTACTTGTAATCTCTGTCTGTCAAATAAATTTAAAAAACCTTTTAAAAAAATTATTTAAAAATATAAATAAATAAATAAATAAAATCTTTCAACATACAGAATCAGGCTTTCAGTATGCAGCTGTTGGTGTTAAGCCAGTTTGAAACCTCTCAAAATAAGAAATTCCTGGAAGCAGAGGGAGGAGGTTGCTAATGAAAGAGGTAGAGGAATTTTATTAACCACAGAAAAGGCTTTCTACACCTCGGAACTCCTTTTGGGTTAAGCTTGCATGCCAAGAATTGACTCATGCCAAGGGCTTTTCAAAGAAGCCTGGAAGTGAAATAAAAACACCTGTCATGACTTTTCTGGACAGTTTGGCCAAAAGAGATCCCCTTGCTCTGTGGTGGAGAGTGCAACCAGGTACAAATGGTAACTGTTGAGTAATCCATTGTGTAGAAGTCTTGGTCTATATGTACCCTTCTTCCAAAGACTGATGCTGGCCTGGCACCTAAAGCCTACTATTAAATTCTGTAGCCCACAGCCTTTCTCTATCTTTAAAAGCGTGTGAATGTGTTTCCTATTTATACGACCTCTTGGGGAAGGCCAACCTCAACGAACTGTGCAGCATCAGCTCCCAACCATGCCTCATTACCTCCAACCACACTGTGCTTTCCACAAAGGGATGGTCCATGCATGAGGTCTAGAGAGTGCCCTGATGAAGCCTACCAAACCAGTTACCAGACCTCCCAGGGAAAACTCAAAAAGGAGACAGAATTAATCTCTTTCTACTACTTCCATGATGTGACAGCTGCTGCAGTCTCTTAGGGGCCAAAGTGATATGGCCCCATGGACCTGAGCAGCTTCCATTAGTCCCCAGACAATTGCCCCTTCTTACTCTAAAATCACCATGAAGTTCACATCAATGGACGACAAGTCCGTAAGTTAGTTAATCAGCTTTCCCAGCCTTGGATAGCCCCATTTGAAAAAAAAAAAAAAATGTTTATTTTTTTATACATTCCATATTCTAGGCATGCTTTGATGTGATAAAAGGGTTCTACAGTTCTATCAATTAGTGTTCCTAATTACAAGCCACAGAGACCCACTAACTTATCGTTGTTGAAATCTTGTGCAAAGTACCTTAATACATTATCTCACTTGATATTTACCACAAAGAAATGCTATTACAATTCCGTAAGTACTATAATTTTAGAGATAAACAAACTAAGGACTTCAAGAAGCTAAATTACATGAATTGTAATGTCATGTACATGTCAAAAATTTAACATGGAATAAAGCTGTCATTTGAAAGCCAATAAAGCACATGATCTTAAGTGCTTAGCCATTTTGAGGAAAAGTGTATGATGACTTCAGTTTAGGCCCCTGGAGAGAAAGAGAACTGCCCATGGATCATCCAACATTTCTAGTTGGAATTTGGATAAGCAGATCTATTTCTCAGAGAAGAGCTCAAAGAGATAAGTATTAGGTAACTAGAATGATATCTTTGAATACTATCATAAGCCACTTAGAAATTTTTTTTTCTAAAATTTTTTTTTAAATTATTTGTCAGAGAGAGGGAGAGAGAGCGAGCGAGCACAGGCAGACAGAGTGGCAGGCAGAGGGAGAAGCAGGCTCCCTGCTGAGCAAGGAGCCCGATGTGGGACTCGATCCCAGGACGCTGGGAACATGACCTGAGCCGAAGGCAGCCGCTTAACCAACTGAGCCACCCAGGCGTCCCACCACTTAGAAATTTTAAACCAAAACCTGGACTCTGTTTCTATCTCTGTCACTAATTCGTTGTGAGACTCAGAGGTAAAATAAGAGCACATATATATAATACAATACATATTATTTTTCAAGGACCTTCTCTTTGACAATTTATACTTGTAAGATTCATCAAAAAATTTTGCATTTCAAGAATGAAAAAGATTTAATTTTCTTCAGAGAAAAATCAGAGAGAAACATAATCAAGCTTTAAGAATTCTTAGTTTTCTTAGTGAGTCACCAACATGGATTTATGCAAGGGAAGGAAGTGAGAAAATCAACAGGAAGCCCAAAGCTTCTCTATCCCATATAAGTTCTGTTCCCAATTCAAACACATCTATTTAGTAATTTAGGAAGGTGACTACATACTATGATGTTTCATCTTGTCTATAAGTGTCTATGATTCAGTCTGTCTCCTAGACAGTTTCAGTAAAAGTCACCATGTATAGAAGCTTGTCAGTGAGGTAAGAGGGAAAACTAGAAATAATTTTTAAAAAATTGGAAGAATCTGAAACAAAATAAGAGTTGGATACATTATCTCTTTTAAGCCATAAAAAAGTGGTTCTATGATTCTTATGGTACATAAGGCTTTTTTGAAGTAAAACTTGCATACTACAAAATTCACCCATTATAAGTATAGAGGTCATTGATTTTTTTTTTTTTTTAGTGGATTTATAGAGCTTGTAACATTTCATCAACCTATAAATTTCCCTTAGACCATTTTCAGTAAATCCCTACCACTGGCCCCACACAACAACTGCTTTGGTTTCTGCCTTTTCTAGAAATATTATATAAGTAGAATTATATAGTACATAGTCTTTGTGTCTGGTTTCTTCCTCTTAACATATTTTTTCGAGGTCCATGCCTGTTACAACATACATGTAACAATTTGTTCCTATTTGGTCACTCCCTAGCTCTTGTTTCAATTTCCTATCACTCTGGAGAACCCATCACAGAGAGTGAAAGACGAGATGATGTGCAATTCCTCAGAAATATTATACTTGCTTCTCATATTACATACACATCTTTGCACATGAAGTTGTCTCTTCTTGGTATACTTATCTCTGCCTTTTCCCCATCTTCACATTGCAAACTCAACTCCAGGAAGCTTCCTCTGTATCCCCAGAACTGCTTACCTGTCCTTCCCCTGTGCTTCCAGGGCTTTTTCCTATATCTTATAATGACAATCTCCATGCTATGTTGTAGTTTCTCTTAGTTTTGTGACTTTCCCACTCAAGTTTGGATTTGTTTAAGGCATTATCGGTATTACAGCAGAAGTACAGACTGCTTGGATTTGAATGTTGAGTGTGCCTCTTCCTAAATCCATAATCTGGGGGAGTGTTTTGAACCCTCTGTGCCTCGATTTTCTCATCAGCACAATGGGAAAAATAATAGTGTTTGCTCCACAGGACTATCAGGGAAATGAAATTAGTTAATTCATCTAAAACACTGTGAAAGTTGGTCTTCCTTTTCTTCTTCTTCTCCCCCCATCTTCCTCTTCCTCCTCTTCTTCTCCCTCTCCCTCTCCCTCTCCACCCCCCACTCCTCCTCCTCCTCCTTCTTCTTCTTCCTTTCTTCTTCTCTCATCATCATCTGTATATACCTAGGTCCCAGCTAAGCACAGAGCATGTGGGATATGTTGCTCATGGAAGAAATTAATAAACTAACAATCTTTCTAGAAGGAATAGCTAAAAATAAGACAAAATAATTTCATTCTCTTCCATCCCAGAGACTACAAAGACAGAAGTATGTAGAGCCAATGAAATCTTGGAGGGTACCCATGATTAGTGGGGGTGATATAGTGTCACAAGGGTAAAGGAAGAGACTGCTTCAAAGTAAAGAAGATTACGTTTGGCATATTTTGGAGATATCAAGGACACAGAAAACTGAAGAAAGGCAATTTGGACGTCGGCACTGATATTTTTGAGAGTGGGCTTTTACTGAAAAAGTCACACTGCTGAAGGCGAAGCTGTTAAGTGAGTGGTGAGGAAATCAGGACATGGGTAACAGAACAGCTCAAGAGATCTGACACTGCATGGAAGGGTTAGAGTATGAAGAAGGTTGAGGAGAGAAAGAGAAGTCTTATGGGTTGAGTTTCCTAACCATACCAGTTTACTAGTTTTCCCTTTTGAGGGGATAAATGTTGCCTTTATGAGAGGAAAGAATTGCTTGTCACCTTGTGGCCAACTTCTCTATTTGCTAATCATCGGTGTCTTGCCAAGAGTAAAAAAGGTGACAAATCCCATGGGGAATGTCTGATTTTTTTTTTTTTTTGCATTGCTCCATTTACTTAAAGAAACCCATTGTTCCATTATTCCTGCCACATTTTAAAAGTGAAGAGATATTTGGGGAGACAGAAAAGCAAGGATGTCACCCACTTGCTAAAACTTGTAAGGAATGTATTAAATGTTTGAGTCAGAGATATTAATCAAGACATTAGTCAATTTTACATAGCTCATCATAAGACATTGTAAGTTCAAAAATTCCAAGTAAACTGATCTCATTATTAAAGTAAATACTGAATTTTTAACTTAAAAATGTTATTTTTCTGGGGGTACCTGAATGGCTCAGTCAGTTAAGTGTCCAACTCTTGGTTTCAGCTCAGGTAATGATCTCATGGGTATGAGATTGAGCCCCACATTGTGCTCCATGCTCAGTGGGGAGTCTACTTGAAGATTCTCTCCCACTGCCCCTACCACCACTCACACTTGCACTCTCTCTCTAAAAAAGTAAATCTTTTTTAAAAAATGATATTTTCTCCTAATTAAAAAATTAAATCAAACTTCATATAGAAATTATAAAAATTGGGATGCCTGGGTGGCTCAGTGGGTTAAGCCTCTGCCTTCAGCTCAGGTCATGATCTGAGAGGCCTGGGATTGAGCCCCACATCGGGCTCTCTGCTCAGTGGGGAGCCTGCTTCCCCCTCTCTCTGCCTGCTTGTGATCTCTCTCTCTCTTTGTCAAATAAATAAATAAATAAAAATCTTAAAAAAAAAGAAATTATAAAGTATAAAAATCAAAAATTAAAAATTTATTCTAGTTCTATCATCTAGAAAAAAGTACTATTGACACTTTAATATATTCCCAACCAGTATTTTTCCTACACATATGTATGCACACACACTGGAAATTTACAAGATTTATAGCATATTCTATATAAATTTTCTATCTTGCCATATCTTAATCATACCATGTATATTTTTCCATATCCTTAAAAATTCCTTGAAAACACAATTTATAGTACTTATATAATATTCCATCTATTTTATTTGATAATCTTATTTTTATGGGACATTTATGGGGAGCTTTATTCAAGTTATTTGCCACTACAAATAATGCTACAAAAAATATCCCTGTTTATCAACATTTGACTCAAAGTCTGATGATTTCTTAGGAACAAATTCCTAGAATGATTACAATGTTAAAATGCTCCTTGCCAAAAAGCACACATTCTGTATTATTTTCCAGGAGTTAATAACAACTGACATTCTTACCACTGAGGAAAGACTAGACCAGTCTTCTTGTGCCTACCCTTGCCAGCATTCCTGGTATAATTTTTCACATGATTCGTGAAATATGAATCTAATGTTTAACTGCATTTCACTTTCTAATGAATTTGAACCTTTTAAAATCCATTATAGTCCATTTTGCATGTCTTGTTTTTATATGGTTTGACCATGTAGCCTTGTTGTTTTTCTTAATCATTTTAATAAGTATCTTTGTAAGAAGGATATTAACCCTTTTGTCACATTAACTTGTCTTTTAATTTTGATAGTATTTTATATACCTACATAGTCAAAAGTTTCTAGGGTTAAACTTTGTACATCTGAATGTTAAAGTAGTTTCAATATTTGACAATTCCTCATGGCTTTTATTCTTAGAAAGATTTCCCCTAATCTAAATTAGATGAATTTTATTCATATTTTTATTTTAAAACATGGTTTTATATTTTATATTAACTCTTTCATCCATCTGCGTTCACTTTGGTATATACAATGAAATAAAGTTTTACCATTATATTTTCCAAATATTATCCAATCATCATAGCAGAATTTTATCAATTATAATCCAACAGTACTTAGCAGTACTGATTTGTGAGACCACTTTTCTGGGTAATACATAAATTCTTCTGTTAACTAAATTCTACTTTTAAATTTTTTATTCTATCCATTGATGTGTTTATTGATTTGGTACTAGTAAAGTAACATGTTGCTAACTAGATTTAGGACATTAATGGCATTTTATTTTTTTAAATATAGAGCTTCCTGTGCTTTTACTTTCCCAGGGGCAGAATCTATCCCCATACTGAACTTTCAAAACATATGTAGGAAATGCAAGTTTTTGATTTCAGGTGTCACTGAACTTTAAAAAGTGACCTCTTGGTTTCTGGTAAACATTCTTTTTTTTTTTTTTTAAGATTTTATTTATTTGTCAGAGACAGAGGGAGAGAGAGCAAGCGAGCACAGGCAGACAGAGAGGCAGGCAGAGGCAGAGGGAGAGGGAGAAGCATGCTCCCTGCCACGCAAGGAGCCCAATGTGGGACTTGATCCCAGGACACTGAGATCATGACCTGAGCCAAAGGCAGCTGCTTAACCAACTGAGCCACCAGGCGTCCCTCTGGTAAACACTCTTTATCTGGTGACAGAGTTGTGATGGGCCCTAATAGAGGTGGTTAAAGAACAAATCCCCTGAACTAGAAAAGAATCATGTTGAAAACACTGCTTCCCAACCTATATATAGGAACAATGTAAATGATTAATTTTCAAAAGGAGGACCTCTAAGTTTTCAATAAAATTAAACCAAACACTTTTCTCCTTAGTTTTTCAGTCCTTCCATCATAAACCTTAACTGAATAAGAAAACTATTTCTTTCTCTTCATCAAAGTAGCTAATAAATATATTCAGTTTGTTAATTGGACCTGTTAAAATAATAAGCTGAACTGTGTTCATACTATTATTTTTAACTTGATTAATCAAGCTCCCTTTTTTAGCATAAAGAACAGAAAACAGTGATTCCAACTCATTTTGCAAGTTGATACTCACAAATGAAATCTTTGTTTGGCAGGGACAATTGTATTTAAGAGCCAGTTCCTTCCTGAAAAGAAGTAAGAACATAGTGGTGATTCACTGAAAATGTACAGCTCTCTTGGGTTGGTGATGATCCAAAGAAGAGGACTCAAGTGCTTTCTTGAAAAGAAAAAAAAATTACACCCACAGCCATTTTGTCGAGGATATGTTTCCTGAATCACAACATGGTACTAACAAATGTTCTTCTAAATATCAGAAACCTCCATGTTTAGACCTTGCCAGGTCACTGCCTCAATATCATTGGTTAGTGCACAGCCTTTAAAATTTCTCTTTCCTTAAATTAATCCAGTCTAAACATATCAGTGAGTAACTGTGCATGTGCAATCTAAATGTCAGCATTCTCCACCAACTTGGTAAAAATGCTTTCTTGTAATGAAACCAGGAATTCATGTTACAAAGAGATTGTTTCCATCAAAAAAACATTAACATTGCTTAACTCTGAAAATAGCCATGTGTTTGATAGGAGGAAACAAAGATTTTGGCTTTTTTGAGAGGTTTATCGCATCTCTTTTAAAGGTACTTGAATAAGCAATCCTGGAAGTTACATATTATAAAATAAAATGTGATTGTATTTAATTGAATTCCTTAAGCTTCCCTTAATTTTATTTGAAAAGAATTGGGAAAAAATTATTTCTGTTACTAAAAAAAAAAAATACAATTGCAGAAGATAAAATTCTTTCTTGTGAACTCATTTGCAATTCTTATATTATGAGAGACTTTGAAGCCTTATTTAATATTTCATTGTGTTGAAGATTCATGCCTTAAGTAAACCAGTCCACAATTTCAAAACTAAGGTCACCAATCCAAAACTTCTGAGAAATCAGTAATGATTTGAAATTTGTTTGGATTGACTTTGGCTTAATAATAAACTCTACAGGGACACCTGGGTGGCTCAGTTGGTTAAGCGGTTGCCCTCGGCTCAGGTCATGATCCCAGCATCCTGGGATCGAGTCCCACATCGGGCTCCTTGCTTGGCGGGGAGCCTGCTTCTCCCTCTACCTCTGCCTGCCACTCTGTCTGCTTGTGCTCACTCATTCTCCCTCTCTATCTCTGACAAATGAATAAAAATAAAATCTTTAAAATTAAAAAAAAATAATAATAAACTCTCCAATAATTTCTCCTCAAATAGCATTCAGGCTGAAGGCTTACAGAAAAACTCATAAGAGATTTATAATGACCTGGGAAAATGTCAGTATTGTATAGGATAGGACAGCTACAATGCCAAATAATCAAATACTAAAATTTGAAAACCACCAGTAAGATAGAAATATTAAAGGGTATCTTGTGCCCAAAGCCTAAAGTAACAAAGGAACAACATAGCTATAGGCAACAACAGACGTATGTATGTAGGTATGTTGGGGCTGGGAGAGGAGTGGGGAAAAGGGAGAGTAGGCTAACCAATATTTTTTAAAACTAAAAATTTTCATAAGTCTACAATAAAAGTGAATGTTTTCATAGGGCATTCAGTGCTTGTTTGATCCCATAATTAGTCTTTACAACAATTCTGTTAGATACTACTAACCTCAAAGCAAGTCCTTCTAATCTTCAGTTTAATGAGCAAATATTATTTAGCATCTATTCTCTGAGAAGTTATCTGCTACATACCAACTCTGTGAGGGTCAAGGAACAAAACAGTTGATAGTACTCCAGTATTTAGCAGGCCATGGCTTAAAATCAATACAACATTTTTTTTCTATTGATCCTTCTTACTTGAGCATTGTGCTGACTTTTGCATAGCCATAGATATTGAAATAAATTGTTAAAAATTCATTTCCTAAAAAAAAAAATTCATTTCCTAGGTTGTATCTTCAAATTCAAAACCTAATGTATTTAAAGAAGTTCTATCTCCTAAATTCACTTTTATACTTAATGACCCAAAATCAAGAGAGCACACTCTTGAACTACATTGAGGAAGTCTGCATTTACTCTGACTGCCTTCCAGAAGATAGAGTAACTCTTCTCCTGAGGTATAAGATACTATCACCCAAACTTCTATAATATTTATAGTGTTACATTCAATCAAAAATTACCACTGTTACCAAGAAATGGAATCAAGAGAATAACTAAACTAAGAAAAGTTACAAGTGATCCAGATTTTTGAGTTGTCAGGCATAGACTTTAAAATTGTGACTATTATCTCTAAGAAAATAGATAACAATGGAGACTTTAGTCACAAAAATGAAATCTATAAGGAAAAACTAAAATAGAAACTCTAGAACTTAAAAATAACTAAGTTAGGAACACAGTAAATGAGTTTAACCTATAAAGAAATAGTGAAAGATACAGTGAAGAGAAAGAAATGAAGAAAGAATACTGAACTAGAAGACAGATCAGTAGACTATTTACCAACTTAAACACAAAAACAACAGAAAATACAGAATTTAATATGAAATGTAAAGATCTTAGTGAATATGTCTACATATGAATCATCTGAGCCCTTGAGTGGTAAGAGTGAGAGAAGGGACAGGAATAATCTTTAAATTGTAATGATTTTTATACAGACTGACTAGGAAAGAAAGATAGAAAATTGAAATTCTTAAAAATATAAAAGAAAAAGTGACATTACTATATACATTCAGAAAAAAATTTATAATGGAATCATATGAACGACTGTGCACCAACAAACTAGATAACTTAGATGAAATGGAAGACTTTCTAGAAATAAGCACCAAAACTGAGAGAATAAATAGAAAACCTAAATAGACCTATAATTAATAAGAGATTCAATTATTAGATTTAAAACTCCCCAGAAAGAAAATCCCAAACCCTAATAGCATTTTTGGTAAATGCTACTAAACATTAAAAGAAGAATTAATGCCATTCCTTCACAAACATTCATAAAACAGAAGGTAAAGGAACAATTCCTAACTCATATGAGGACAGCGTATTACCCTGATGCCAAAACCAGACGAAGATATAACAGGAAAAAAATAACTACAGACCAAATAGTTCTTATGGATATATATGGAAAAATCCTCACAAACTGAATCCGGAAAATTATAAAAAGGGTTATACACTATAATCAAGTGGGAATTAATCCAGGAATTCAAGGTTGGTTTAATACTCAAAATCCAATTACAGTAATGTATCATATCTGTAGAATAAAATATAAAACCCATATGACCATTTCAATAGGCCCAGAAAAAGCATTTGACAAAATCCAACACCTTTCATGACAACAACACTCAACACACTAGGAATAGAAGAAAAATTCCTCAATCTGACAAAGGCTTCTATAAAAACCTGCACTATCATAGTACTTAATAGTGAAAGACTGAATAATTTCCCCTTAAGATAAAAAACAAATCAAGGTATTAGATCTCACCACTCCTATTCAACATTGTACTGGAGGTTCTAACGAGGATAATTAGACAAGAAAAATAAAGTCATCCAAATTGAAATGGAGAAAAGTAAACTACATGACGTTATGTAAGGAAAACTTCAAATACATCACTAAGAGATAATGAGTGAAAATTTTCCAAAAGTTATTAAAATATAAGCCATAGATTCAAGAAGTGCAAGAAATCCCAAGCAAAATATATGCACAGAAAACTACACCAAAGCAGTTTTCAGCATAACACAAAAACAAAAACAAAAAAAAACTCCATAATAACTATACAAAAAAGACATTTTAAATCAAGGAGAACATTAAGACTGACATCATCCCTCTGAACAGAAAGAATACAAACCATGAGAAGATGCAATCACAGCTTTAGAATGCCAAAAGAAAAAACTGGCTAGAATTCTATACTCAGCAAAAACAACTTTTAAAATGAAGGTGAAAAGAGAATGCTTCCAGACAAGCAAAAATAGAAAAAAAAAAACTTATTTGCTAAAAGTCTAAGAAAAAATAATTGTAGAGTTCTTTAGACAAAAGGAAAATGATCCCAAATAAAGGCATAGAAATGCAGTAAGGAATGGGGAGCCATGGGACATGAAGTATATTTGTACTCATTGGTCATATTTATTAAAGCCAAACATATACATAACCTATGAACTAGCAATTCCATTCCTAAGTGGAATGCCCCTCAGAAATGTACACTGATGTGCACCAAAAAATGTATAAAAAGTGAACAGTAGCAATATCAAAAACAGGCATATACTGGGGGAAAAAATTCAAGTGTCCACCAACAGGAGAACAGATAAAGAAATTGTGGGATATTCATATGATGGAATACCATTCCACACACAATAACATGGATGAATCTTGAAAACATAAAGAAGTACATAACTATATGTCTCCATTTGCATAAACCTCCAAAACAAATCAAGCCAATCAGTGCTACCACGTATCAGAATAAGTTAGCTCATTGGAAGTGAGCAAAAAGGGGTTGTAATGGTCAATGTCTTGCAACAGGTAGTGGTTATATGGGTATGTGTAATTTGTCAAAATTCTTCCAGCTATACTCTGGAAACTTGTGCACTTTTATTTACACATGTTTTGCGTCAACCAAAAGTTTATTTTAAAAAACACCAGGATGGGGCGCCTGGATGGCTCAGTGGATTAAAGCCTCTGCCTTCTGCTCAGGTCATGGTCTCAGGGTCCTGGGATGGAGCCCCGCATCAGGCTCTCTGCTCAGCAGGGAGCCTGCTTCCTCCTCTCTCTCTGCCTACCTCTCTGCCTACTTGTAATCTCTATCTGTCAAATAAATAAATAAAATCTTAAAAAAAAAAAAAAACGCCAGGATGGTGGGGTTTTGCCATGATCGATTACTCACTTCAGAATTTTACAAATAGAAGATTGCCAATGGTCCTTGAAAACCCTTTAAGTGTTTTTCCTGTTAACTCCTTGGAATCAAGCTTGCATGCGGCCTTTGGAGAGCCTAAGACTATTATTAGATTGACCTCTATTCTGAAGGCCTATTTGGGAGTAAATGTCCCAGTAAACTCTTCTTCTTCAGGGATCAGTTTTGGCCCTCCTCAAGGTATTCATATTTCAAAATCAACTGAAGTGTGATTTTCCTTAAAAGTTTAATGTAAAATCAATTACTCTTGATTACATGCCCATTGCACGAGACAAGAAATACCATCTTTCTGGTTAAAATTGTGAAATCCAGCTATGTACTCATGTAGATTGTCTTTAGAAAGAAGTAGGATGCCATGGGTGCCTGGGTGGCTCAGTCGGTTAAGCTGCTGCCTTCCGCTCAGGTCATGATTCCAGGGTCCTGGGATCTAGTCCCACATTGGGATCTCTGCTCAACAGAGAGCCTGCTTCTCTCTCTCTCCCTTTGCTGCTGTTCTACCTACTTGTGCTCTCTATCTCTCTGTCAAATAAGAAGGAAGGAAGGAAGGAAGGAAGGAAAGAAGGAAGGAAGGAAGGAAGGAAAAGAAAGATGTCAATGGCTATCACTAAGATTCGCTGCACATGGCTGTGGCAGCTATTCAAGCCAAAATAAGTTATTGCTCACTCTGCAGGATTTGTGTTCCATCTGCAATAGACAGGGTGGTTCCCCTGCACCCCAGGGCTCTGCATGTAAGCGCAGGCCCAAAGATCTCATTGTACAAACCCATTATTTTGGTCTTCCTTTTGGAATTACTTTGCCCACACCCAAGTTTGCAGTGGGAAGGAATACAAGTGGGGCTGGGGGGCAGAAAAAGAGACGTCCATGGTTTGTCAGACTATCTCTGGAGTTCATCAGATGTGTTGTACATGCAGGAACCAGGGGCCATGCTGAAGCCATTGGTTCTGCCTCAGATAATCCCCCTGCTTTTGTAGTTGGGTGTGATATGTCTCATCATCTTCAAGCTTGTTTGTTTTGGCTGTAGAAAACAAGTTCACACTCTAGCAAGAGAGTAAGTAAGTGAAAGAAAAAAAAATTTCCCTTTTCCAGTGTCAGGAGAGAGCCAAACACTTGGCTGCATTTACTTGACATTTTCTGGCTGAGTATCCATCTTCCAGCCCAAGCTGTGTAAGTAGAATCCGAAGCTGATAAGCCTGCCACAGAGGGGACACCACGCTTTGAGTGTCCACGGGTCCTCTAGGCCAACCTCCATGGGTCCTCTAGGCCTCCCTCCACTCCTGAAGTCTGGGTAAAATAACAAGGCCAGCCACAAGAGTTTTTCATAAGACGTCACTGATACATGGCTAAACACAGATGAAAACTTTCAGTTTGAAAAACTCTGAGAATCAAACATTCGACATTATTTAACCAAACTGCCATGACGAAAATTGGACATTAAACGTGATTTTCATTTAATAAGCCATTGATCTGCTAATTATAGCCTCTTACTCTGGCTACTCCCACCTTAGCATATTTGCACCAGACATCCTCTATGCCCGACACACTCTCCCCAGAGACCCACACAAGCATAATGGTCTCTCCATGCCCTTGCTTGTCTATAAGGCCTTATTCAAAGTTTCCACTCCCACCCTATCCTATACTTCTGATTCCCCCTTGCCCTGTATGCTTTTATCTTTTCTTATAGCACTTGTTACCTCAATAAAATAATTTGTTTATTTATGTCCATTGTTTGTGGCTGTTCCCTCCCTCTCAAAATGTGAGCCCTGTGAGGGCAGGGACTGTTCTTTTATTGAATGCTTTAACTCAAGCCCCAGAGCAGGGCCTAGACCATAGTAGCTGTGCAATAAATATTTCTGAATCAATTAATTACTGAAATATGAGCATTTCCTCTGAACTCAGAAACTTGACAGTTGCTAGAATAATAGAACCCAGATGTCAAAAACATTGTCCTTACTTTGTAGATTGACTCACATGGACTCTATGGCTAGTAGACTTAGCTTTGTAGGCTCTTGGACCCAAGCCCCAGACAAGGCACAGAAATTTTGAGGAAATGGTAAGTACTAGTGTTTGTTTGATGCCTTATAATTTACAAAACACTTTCACAAACATCTTCTCATGAGATCCTCACAGGAATCCTTTGAAGAAGATTTTATTATCCATATTTTTTAGATGATCTAATTTTTTTCCACAGTCTCCTTGTGACTAAGTAACAGAGTCAGGACTTGAAAATGGGCCTTCATCAGTTCTTTTTTTTTTTTAAAGACTTTATTTATTTATTTGACAGACAGAGACCACAAGTAGGCAGAGAGGCAGGCAGAGAGAGGAGGAAGCAGGCTCGCTGATGAGCAGAGAGCCCGATGTGGGGCTCGATCCCAAGACCCTGGGATCATGACCTGAGCTGAAGTCAGAGGCTTTAACCCACTGAGCCATCCAGGCGCCCCATCAGTTCTTGATTGATATTTTTATCATCCTTAGCTTCTCCTATAATAATAATAAACATCATGAATAAATGACCACAGATACATACTTTTAACAATGTTATAAAAGAAATCACACAGAGTTTGGTAAAGGACAGACAGGCACTTACAAAAAATTACATCATGAGGGGTCTCAATAAACTAAGCCTATGATAAAACTATATGACGTAACTCCAGTCACCTTTGATGTTGTACACCAGTGAAAGATAATGTCAATATATCTGTCAGACACATAAGATCCCTTATGGTAAATCTGATATCTGTAATATATTTTTTATTTTTTAAAGATTTTATTTATTTAAAAAAGAGAATGAGTGAGAGAGAGAAAGAATGAACCTGAGCCAGGGGAATGGCAGAGAAGCAGACTCCTTGCTGACATAGGGCTCGATCCTCAGACTCTGGGATGACCTGAGCCAAAGTCAGATGCTTAACCATCTGAGCCACCCAGACACCTTGTAATATATTTTTTTAAAGCAGGTTAATTTACAGCAGCCATGACAGTTCTGGAAAGTGCCCAGAATTTAGCTGCTATAGATCATTTAATATGGGGGGGGATATTTTTATTCATACAATAAATAATAGCTTTCATTATGCCACCATTTTACAAAAGAAAAAAATTCCAGGACTGATCATCTAGGCATTGACTTGAGATTATTGAATCTAAGCAAAAAGTCATTTTTTGAAGTAACAACAGGCGAGGCCTCATTTATAAATTCAAAATGTCTTTTACATTAATTCAATTCACACATATTTATTGAGTACTTCATAAAGGACAACCATGTGTAGAAGGGAGGGAAAAAAAGATAAGCATTACAGTAGCGTCTGTTTTCAAGGAGCCTCAAATCTCCAGGGAGAGTAAAATAATGGCATATGTAATTATGAAATAGAGCATCACACATCGGTGTCGGAGAAAGAGATGAAGTGCTTTGAGGATTCCAAAATTAGAGTGGTCTTCCCTGGTTGAGATATGTAGAAAAGCTAAAAGGGACTGGACTTAGTCTCCTGCCCAAAATCAACAAAAATCCAAACAGAGTATTTGCAACAACTGTTTTCATAGACCCTATCAGGCAACAAAGGACGGTAATTCCTGAGAGACTGAAAATAAGCCAGGTGAGCCACCTGCTGAGCTGGTGGAATCTCCTTGAGAGATTCCAGGCAGCCATGCAGGTAGAGAGGACCCAAATAGAGCCCAGTGGATTCCTGAGCTCAACAGATGGGATTGAACATCTAAAAGACCAAAGTGACTAGAATTTGCAGGACAGGGTGCAGACCATGAGAGAGCTGCACAAATAAAAAGAAACCCAAAATCTAGAGAGAGGTCTCCCTTGAGTATTTCACAGAGTACTGACCTGCACATGCTTGTGAAGAAACCACCTTAGGCCACAGAAAGAGCCACTAAGGGTTACCCGGAAACATGGCCCGTGTTCACACAGCACTGGGAGTAGTGCCTGGTCCCACCAGGCAGATAGTTCATGGGGCCTGGGGTAGAGTGATCAGAAGGGTCTTGCCTTGGTGGTGGTGAATAATTAGCTCTAGACTGCCCTATCTAACAAATCCTAAGAGCAAGAATAAAAGAATCAAACTGTTTCCAAGTATTTTAACTGCATCTCAGAACAAAGTTAATAACATTTACAGGCATACAAAAATGTCCAATACCCAAGAAGATAAAATTTCAAAATGTTCTGAACAAAAAGAGAAACCAGACCCCCCCAAGAAAATCACATACTGTATGATTCCATATATATATATATATAAAACTCAAGAATGAGAAAACTCATCCATAGTGACAGATCAGATCAGTGGTTGCTTGGAAGCACGGGAGGTGTGGGAGAGGCAGGTAGGAAAGAGCAAAAGGGAAATAATCTAAGGTGGCACAAAGAAACTTTTGGGATGATGGATATTTTCATTATGACTATTGTGATGGTTTCTCAGGTATAGACATATGTCAAACCTTTTAAATTTTACATTTACTTATCTACAGTTTATTTTATATCAAGTATAACTCAATAATGCTTTTTAAAATCGTTTTCAATTAGCCAACATATAGTACCATTAGTTTTTGATGTAGTATTAACGGTTCATCAGTTGTGTCTAACACCCAGTGCTCATGACAACACATGCCCTCCTTTATACACACTTCCCTAAAAAGTCCTTCCCTCTTTGGGTCCTATAGTCATGTGACTTCACAAGAGAAAGGCATATAATTTTATTTAATGGAACACAAAATATATTAAGAAAAATGGCAAAGGACAAGTGGGAAAGGAAAAGTTATATGGATATCCTTAAATATAATTGGGTAAAAATGAGTAACCTATGGGGCACCTGGGTGGCTTAGGTTAAGCATTTGACTCTTGATTTCAGTCCAGGTCATAATCTCAGGGTTATGATCTCCGGGTTGTGAGATCTCAGGGTCGTTGAACATAGAGCCTGCTTAAGATTGTCTCTCTCCTTTTCCTGCTTAAGATTGTCTCTCTCCTTTTCCCTCACTTGCACTCATTCTTTCTCTAAAGAAGAAGAAGAGGAGGAAGAAGACAAAGAAGAAGAAGAAGAAGGAGGAGGAGGAGGAGGAGAAGAAGAAGAAGAAACCTACAAAGGGTTTTGTTTCTTGGTTTTTGCTTTTTTTTTTTTCCAAAAGATTTTATGATCAGAGTTACACTTGATGAAGCTAAATTTGCTAAATTTGGCCAGTGGCATTTCAACAAGATATATAGAAGATTCCAAAAGATATATTTCCTTAGCTATCGTAATAGCCTCATTAATGAAATGAAAGTTTAACTAGAAACCAAACTCCATGATCAAAATGGAGGTGCTATTGACAGAAATTATCCCAAGGAGTTGATTGGGGGAACAGGTAGTATTAATTGGTTTATTCATAGAAATACTTTCACTAATTTAGTGGTGATTTAGATGTACACTAGCATGGTTTACCTTAACATAGCTTAAATGGGAATTCACTGGTAGAACTGAAGAAAACGCTGTTTCTAATTTCTCAGAAAGACAATTTATTCCCAAACCATTGTTTCATAAAAAATGTTCTGTACGTGCATTTTTTTAGGATCACTCAGGAGCTCTGTTACTCTGGATTCTCATTCTTTGCTATCCATTCCTCTTTCTAAAATCATAGCTGTCAAATATGCATGAAGTGTCTATTGAGAATTTTATGCCTCACTGGGAGATTAAAAGGACTAGAGTACTTTCTGAGCAAAGAGATCTTACAACCTGCCAGAAAGAATCACATCCAAATCAACAGATGTCATCGATTTTTTTAATGTAAATATAGTGCTCCAAATTTTGTAACTAATTTGGCAGACAAGACAAGAATGAATATTATGTTTGAGAAAAACTACAGTGAGAGAAACCACTGCATTGATGTATTACCCCAAAAATTCTGGGAGAAAAAAAGACTAATTTAGAGTCCATATAGCTTAATAAATGAAACCACCAACAGTCTTGGAATTAATTATGTGAATGCTCAACTCTCTCAAAAAATTCACTCTGGAACATAGTAACAAACAATAAGGAGTTACATACACAGTATAGCAAGGTCCTAGTTTCAGCTCTGAGTCCTTAATAATGGATCAAACTCATTAGTTAGAGACAGTTAATCTTAATCAGTGGCAAACCTTAATCAGTGGATCCCAGTTCCTATCTTCACCCTAACCCCATCTCACAATAACTGCTACCCTTTACTATAGGAGAAAGAAGTGTAGTTTTTAAATGAATTGAACCTAAGATCTGAGATGTTCTGGACTCAGGAACAGAGGCAGAAAGGAGAATTGGAATGAGCTGCCTGACTGAACACAAGTGTACTAAATGAAAATGTTACACACTAAATAGTGAAATGAAACCTGCCTTCACCTTCACAGATCCAGAATGCCACCTTTCAATCTTATACTGTCTCTGAACTTCTACCAAATTGGAGAATCTACTCTTCGCTAGAGAAAGTTAATGTAGTCGGGGTTGGGGTGAAGTCTGATATGTAGGTTGAAACCCCAAACCTGGATGGTTGCCCATTTGCTTTACAATGAGTCCTTCCTGCCAATGAAATGAACTATGTACAAGGGGTTTTTAAGTGATCCTTAACTCAATTTTAAGTGTGAATGAATAGCCAGGGATCACCAAGATATATTTGAATAAAGCCTCTTACATGAAGAGAAATCATGTGAGGAAATCAGAAGAAAGCGAGTCTGTGGAAATAGTAGAAGAAAATAAAACAGAGAGAAAAGTAAATAATTACATTATACACCCTCGGGGATAGGGGCATGTTCTATGCATGAAATTAAAATAAGATATTATTTTTAAGGAGCTTTTAGAAACTAAAAAAAAATCCTAGAAATTAAAAATATGGTAGCAAAAGTAAGAATTATGAGTGCAAATGAAAGATAAGATAAATAAATCTTCTAGGGTGTCTGGATGGCTCAGTCGGTTAAGTGTGTGCCTTTGGCTCAGGTCATGATCCAGAGCCCTGGGATCAAGCCCCGAATCATCACCTTTTCAGCGGGGAGCCTGCTTCTCCCTTTACCCTCTGCTCCTCCTTTCTCTCTCTCTCTCTCAAATAAATAAATAAAATCTTTTTTTTTTTTAATAAAGAAATCTTCATAAAATAAAGAGGGGGACAAAATGGGAGAGAAGATACTGACAAGAATCTAGAATAGCAAACTCTATTAGGATTTCCAAAACAGATGGAAAAAAATAATATAAGAAATTTTTACAGAATTGAAAAGCATAAGGTTCCCAACTGAACACATTCAGGACAAAGAAGATTATAGGTGTGTAACTATTCTATGACACCTCACCATGGATGTTTAGGGGGAAAAAGAAGATCCTAAAATTTCTAGTAAAAAGAAAAAGATCACAAGCAAAGAACTAAGAATAGGTATATCACTGGAGTTCTCAACAGCAATGATAAAAATAAGAAAATAATGGAATAATATCTTTAAAATTCTTGTGAAAATTATTTTTCACTTAGAAGTTTATGTCTCAGCAAGCTATCAATATAGAGTAAGGATAAAATGGAAACAATTTCAGACATTCATGGTCTCTATTTCCTGTGTATCCCTTCTCAGGAAGCTATTGGACAATGTGCATCACCAAAAGTGGGAGAGCCAAGAAAAAGATATGTGCAGAAAATGAGAATCCAATACAGAAATAAAGTACAGAGAATTCCTGAAGCTTCTGCAAAAGGGCATCCCAGGATGACAGCTAACATCCTGTATGCTAAATCTATTTTAGAGCAGGAGTACAGAAGGCACTAGAAGTCTCCAGGAGGAAAAAAATAGAAATTGCAGACTACCTGACCAATTTGACCATGTAGGAAAACATAAAGAAAGGTCATCTACAGAGCAACTGGAAAATGTTGAAAGACTCAGTCCTAGGTTCGAAGAAACAGCAAATGAAAAAACAAAAAAGAATGACAGTTATTAACCCCAGGAAATGCACATAACAGAAAAAGAAAGAGGACATGGTCATACACATTAATTGGCTGTGCAGTAAACAACATTTACTATCATAATCAATGAAAATATTTAATAAAAACTGTGATATTACTATATTGGAAAAAGTGAGATGCAACAGAGATAAAATCTTTATATATACCACAGTAAGAAGTCAATAGACAATGTCTAAAAATGCCTAATCAAGAGAAAGTATTACACATATGTAGTATGTAGGATTATGGTGGTAATTTCTTGAAGAAGCAATTAAAAGAATTAAAAGTTGCCATCTGTTGGAAACATAATGGGCTAAAAAAGTCATGAAGGGTCTCCTTTTTTTAATTATAAGCTTTCTACACTGTTTAAATGGTTACCTTTGAGTAAAAGAAAAAGTGAAGTCTTTGTTTCTGAACTCTACTTCTGTAAATGGCAGTAATTTTCCCTTCATATTGCATAACTATATTGATTAATACATAATTTCTTAATTTCCTTTTAAATTTTTGCCAAATAAACACTGAAGTCTAGGTTTCCTCAATGGCCACAGAAGTCTAACTTGTAAATTCAGAATTTTTCCTTAAATGCTTTTTCTTTTTTTTCAGTTTTTAAATTAACATATAATGTATTATTTATACATTACATATAATGTATTGTTTTTTTCAGGGGTACAGGCCTGTGAATCATCAAGCTTACACATTTCACAGCACTCACCATAGCACATACCCTCCCCAATGTCCATCATCCAGCCATCCTACCCCTCGCCCCCATACACTGCAGCCCTCAGTTTGTTTCCTGAGATTAAGAGTCTCTTATGGTTTGTCTCTCTCTCTGGTTTTATCCCAGTTTTTGCACAAGTATAGATTCTTATCTTTCATCAACTTCTCATTGAAATGTTTAAATTTTTGCTGAGTGAAATGTACTATATTTGAAGTCACCCAGAAAGCTCCATTGAACAATTTCTATGATTACATTGATCATTAATGCATCAATAGCAAGACTTATTTAAAGTAGACAAAGTTCAATAATTAAGAAATTGTGCTATATTTAGGGACTATATTTTCTTCATCCCACAAAGTATTTTCCATTAAGTCAAATGATCAAAAATAAACAACAAAAACCAAGGCAGGAAAATTTTAAGTTAAAAATTCCAAAGAGATGTGAATACCAGTGGATGACATTCTGCACTTCTTTTTCCCCAGCAGCATAAACCAAGACCTAAATGGTGTGTAAAATTCTGGTAAACTCATCAGCATTTCTGATGTAAGCTACTGCGTTCTAAGAGAAAAAGCAAACTATAAATAGGTGAGATCTTATAAAGACTCAAACCCAACTTGAATTGGCTCTGTCTTTGTACAAAAATGATCTTCCTTGAGTCTAACTATCTGGAAGAAGTTGTAACTAATCCTCTTAGGAATAAGATAAGTCTTTATAATTTTTCCTCTGTCACACACACAAACACATCAGGTATTAAGTTAAAACCTACCAGGAATACCTGAAAAGGGGACCAAGAAAGAAGATAAGTAGAAATCAAGCTAAAAATGAAGTATGTGGGGGCACCTGGGTGGCTCAGTGGGTTAAAGCCTCTGACTTCGGCTCGGGTTGTGATCCCAGAGTCCTGGGATCGAGCCCCGCATCGGGCTCTCTGCTCAGCGGGGAGCCTGCTTCCCTTTCTCTCTGCCTGACTCTCTGCCTACTTATGATCTGTCTCTCTGTCAAATAAATAAATAAATAAAATCTTTAAAAAAAAAATGAAGTATGTGTTACATTATCAGACATTGACTTTAAAATAACTGTGATTAATTTGTTGGAGAGTAAATGACAAACTAGAAAACTTTGCCTTTAAATTAGAACTATAAAAAATGATCTAATGGAAATTCTCTAACCCAATGACAAATTGTTAACACAATTAATTCAATCAGTTGGTTTCAGAGCAGATGGTTTTGAGCTACGGAGAAATGGGAGATAGAGCAATTCAGGAGAAACTACGCAAACCAGCTCATAAAGAGGAAAAGAGGAGAGAAAATATGTACATACATACATACATATGTGTGTGTGTGTGTGTGTGACACGCTGAAAAAGCCTAGCATGTGCACAGTCTCCCCTATATACGTAAGGGGGAAAAGAGCGAGTAGGGTAAAAGCAATATTTGAAGAGATAATAGCTAATTTTCCAAAGTTGATGAAAGTCGCTAAGCAGCAGCATGAAAAATCCCATAAATTCAAAGCAGAAAACAAAGTAAACAATGTCCAGGAACATTATAGTAAAATTGCTAGAAAAGGATCATCTTTTTTTTTTAATAAATGGGTAAATCTTTTTTTTTTTAAGATTTTATTTATTTGTCAGAAAGAGAGAGAGTGAGCACAGGTAGACAGAGGCAGAGGGAGAAGCAGGCTCCCTGCTGGACAAGGAGCCAGAATGTGGGACTCGATCCCAGGACGCTGGGATCATGACCTGAACGAAAGGCAGCCGCTTAACCAACTGAGCCACCCAGGCGTCCCTAGAAAAGGATCATCTTAAAAGCAGTCATAGAGTAGCAGCTGGCCGGCTCAGTCAGAGGAGCATGTGACTCTTGATATTTCGATCGTGAGCTCGAGCCCCACATTGGGTGTGGAGATTACATACATGCATACATACATAAGCTTTTAAAAAAAAATACAGTCATAGACTCTGTCAAAAATAAACAGGGGCACCTGGGTAGCTCAGTGGGTTGAGCATTCGAATCTTGGTTTCAGCTCAGGTCATATCTCTGGGTTGTGAGATTGAGCCTCTCATGGGCTCAGCACTCAGTGCAGAGTCTTCTGGAGACTCTTTCATTCTCCCTCTCCCTACCCTCTCCCTGCTCAGAATGCTCTCTCTCCAGATAGATAAACAGATAGATGGATAGATGGATGGATGATAGAATCTTTAAAAACAAACAAACAAAATCATCGCCTTCAAAGCAGCAGTAAAACTTAAACAGACCCCTAGACAGCTATGATGGGAGCCAGATAATAATGGAATCGTGACTTTCAAGCGCTCAATGAAATTAGCTGCCAGCTTTAAATCCAACACATTTTGGAAGCTGCCCTATCGAATACTGAAACTAAACTAAGCTAGAAAAGGAGAGAGACCCTTGCAGGTAAAGGGAAAATAATTTATACCAGATGTATGGCAATTGAGAAAGAAAGAAATCTAAATCAATATGACAGTATAAAATGATAATAGTAATGTTGTGTGGGGTTTAAACTGTATGTAGAATGAAAACGACAACAGCAGATAAGAATAATAAAAGGTGGCAAGCGGCCAGTGGAGTTCTAAGTTCTAAATATTGTACAAAACTGGTAACAGTACTCATTCATATTAGACTTCAATAATTAAAGGAAACATGTTTTAACTCTAGGCTAACAACTGAAAGAATATATAACTGCAAAGCCACTTAAGAGGAAATAGGAAATTTAAAATCAACCTGATTTAATAAACAATACACTTCATCAGTAAAAGAAGAAATCATAGTAGAAATTACAAAACACAACTAAATGATAGACACCAGAGTAAAACTTGGTGAGATACAGCTAAAGCCTTGCTTAGAGAAAACTTCGTAACTTCTAATGCATAGATTAGCAAAGGAAGAAATGCAGATATGACTTATCTCACAGTTAATTGTGTTAGAGTTAAAAGAAGGAAAATAAACCTGAAAAAAGGTAGAAGGAAGGAAATAAAAAAGTAAGAGGAGAAATTAACAAAATGGATAACAAAATATAATAAAGAAAAATCTCCTGGAGATTGATTCTTCCATTGACTGACTATTGAATAATAAGAGCTATTATGAATGACTTTGTGCTAATAAATTTGAATATTTAGATGAATTAGAGAAATAAGTGGAAACACAACTACCCAAAATTTATACAAAAAATAAAATAAATAAAGGGATGCCAGGGTGGCTCAGTCAGTTAAGCGTTTGCCTTTGGCTCAGGTCATGATCTCAGGGTCCTGTGATTGAGCCCCACATCCCGCTCCTTGCTCAGCAGGGAGCCTGCTTCTCCTCTCCCTTTGCCTGCCAATCCCCCTGCTTGCACTCTTTCTCTCTCTCTCTCTCTCTCAAATAAATGGATAAAATCTTAAAAAAAAAAAAAAAAAAGAAATAGAAAAGATGAGCATTCATGTATCTATGAAAAAATCTGTAATTAAAAGCTTTCCCACAAAGAAAATTCCCTGCTCCCACAAAGCACTTAGTGACAGCCAGGAATCAAGCGGATCCCTCAAGCGGTGACTCTCCAAAGAGCTTAAAAAAACACAGAAAATGAATCTGATAGCAATCACATAAAATAGCTTGGAGGTAAACAGAAAAACATAGTTGAAAATAAAAGTGCTTTCTGAATATGTCCTTTTATCATTGCATTTGAGAAAACATTTTTTCCTTAGATTGAATACAGAGAAAAAGTACTTTTAAAATCTTTTCTACTTCTCATCTACTGTACAAATGACCCCCTCCCCCCATCCTTTTTTTTTCTTTCTTTTTTGAGATCAGGCTTGTAGCTACCAAAACTACCATGCTGGCAGAATTTTTTTTTTTAACGTTTTCAAGTGTAAGGTTTTTAAAAATATTACAATAGCACATCAGTTACAGCAGAGAAACTGATGGCAGTGAAAGCACCAGGGGCCATGCACAAATGTTTATGTTTCTAAGGAAGCATGAGAACAAGGAGAAATGTTCATATGAAAGTCAATAAGTTATATTCAACAATCTCCAGATGGATTTGCAAAAAGTAGGTCTATTTGCGTAAGTTGGTCCTACAGACCTCCAGCTACCATTTTGTGAAAAGGTATGGTAAATACGTAAGTTAATTACGTCTCTGACTGAATTGAAGGAAGTCACAGTTTCTCAATATTTTCCATCCTGCCAGGCTCCATTCTCAACAGTGAGCATGCATTTACATTGGCAGTCACATGCTCCCTCTGGAAGCCTGCAAACCTTACTTATAGTAAAGAACTTTAGATTAAATAAAAGCCACTCACTTTGACATGCCCTTAGTGTCTGGTAAATCAGATTCTCCTGCTCTTTTTTTTTTTTTTTAAGATTTTATTTCTTGATTTGTCAGAGGGAGAGAGAACACAAGCAGGGGCAGTAGGATCAGAGGGAGAAGCAGATTCCCCACTGAGCAGGGAGCCCAATGGGGAACTCAAATGCAGAACCCAAGATCATGACTGAGCCGAAGGCAGACGCTTAACGGACTGAGCCACCCAGGCATCCCCACATGTCCCTGTTCTTAAATTCTTGAGATTTTGAGTATTTACACAATGTTTTTGGCTAAAATACTGTTTGTTACATTTCTATAACCACACTTCTTTAAAAAATCTTTCCATTAGGGTTGCCGGACTTAAGTCTTTTGTGAATTGCATATCAATAAAACTGCAACATTATTTTAGATAATGTGAAGTTGATTAACATTTCATTGACAGCCTCACTTAAAAATTACTTTGATTTTTGTTTTTTCTAAAAGTTGTAGGATGATATATTATCATGAGAAGTCTCTGAAATTCTCTTTGAGATATGCACCATCCCTCTAATGTACCTGATGGTTAAAAATGTAGAGTCACAGGGACACCTGGGTGGCTCAGTTGGTTAAGCGGCTGCCTTCA
>PISX010009543.1:0-76300 GCA_004024625.1 Mellivora capensis
TTAGGATGTATGGCATGTAGAAAAGACATGCTCTACTGCTTTGTATCATGTATGGGACAGCCTAGAAACACCCATATCTTCTTCATTTGCAGCAAGTACAAGTGAGAAAACTGCTTTTCAGTAGTTAGTAGAATCCTTCCTAAATCAATCCTGTTAAAAAGAGCTTTGAAGAGGTGTGCCTGGATGGCTTAGTCAGTTAAGCATCTGCCTTCAGCTCAGGTCATGATCTCAGAGTCCTGGGATTAAGCTCTGCCCTGGGCTCCCTGCTCAGTGGGGAGTCTACTTCTTCTTCTCCCTGTGCCCCTCTCACCTGCTCATGCTATTTCTCTTGCTCACTCTCTCTCTCAAACAAATAATTAAAATCTAAAAAAAAAAAAATAAAGGCATTGAAGAAAGTGTGAGTAAGAAGTCCAAATAAACCATCTCAAAAGTCAGATGAGGTATATTTTTCCCAAGAGAGAGACCCTGTTTGGGCTAGAGAGGGTAGAGGTTCCTCCATCACTGTGTTCACTCACAGAAAAATTAGGAGTATTAGTTGAAGTTAAACACATATAAGTATTGCTTCCTTAAGCTATATTTTAACCTAAGTAGAGTAAGAGAGAAACTAGACTCAAAACATAGGACTGAGCCACATCCTCAGCAGACCCAGATGAAGGCCATGGGGAAAAGAATATTCAAGGGCTACTATAAGAAGCATGCAGTTATGTCTGACTTTACTAAGAGGTTAAATGTAGCCAGGAGCAGCTTAAAGACAGCACTGGGACGGATCAAGTGATGGAGACCACAGGCATGAAGTGATTTGTTTTATATTAAAAACCAGATGTTTAATTACTTGACATTTCCAATCATTTACTTAATTTGAGTCTCTCATTAGTCTCTTAAGGTGAGTGATGGAAGCTGAAAGTCCATCCCTTTAAATGAATGAGAGAAATCCTCCCACAGAGCTAGAATTAAGACCAGAGTTGATTGAGGTTGAGTCCCTGTTTTACAAAAAACAGCGATTTTCACAGAGTTTGGGGCCAGTAGTTAAAGACCAATTTTAACCTTGGATTTTTTTTTTTTTTTTTTTAGATTGTATTTATTTGACAGAGAGAGAGAGACAACCAGAGAGGGAACACAATCAGGGTAAGAGGGAGAAGTAGGCTTCCCACCAAGCAGGGAGCCCCATGTGAGGCTCTATGTAGGGCTCAGTGTGGGGGTTTATCCCAGGACCCCAGGATCATGACCTAAGCTGATTGCAGGGGCTTAACCACTGAGCCAACCAGGTACCCGACCTTTGATGGTATTTAAAACAGTCAAGGCATAGACTGGATAGTATGCCATTCCCTCTGCATAAAGACTCATCCTTTCTAGTTTACAAGTTTCATCGATTAACAATATTGATAGAATTTGCATTGTTCTCCTTAAGCATAAAACACTGTTCTTTCTTGTACATAAGATTTTTACCCCATCTTATTTCAAAATAATCATTAAGAGTTGCTGTAAAAAGAAAATAAAACCAAACAAAGAGGAGCAAATATTTTCCTTTTTTACTTTTAAAGATTTTATTTTTTATTTATTCATTTGACAGAGAGAGTCAGAGATCACAAGCAGGCAGAGAGGCAGGCAGAGGCAGAGAGAGAAGCAGGCTCCCCACTGAGCAAGGAGCCCGATGCGGGGCTCGATCCCAGGACCCTGAGATCATGCCCTGAGCTGAAGGCAGAGGCTTTAACCCACTGAGCCACCCAGGCACCCCGAGGAGCAAATATTTCTTAAAAGCCAGTAACACGGAATGAGAGGGAGTGGGGAGTTTTCTGCAAAAGGTTACTGTAGGGTTTGGGAATGTAGTAAAAAGAAAACAGACTATACTATTTCACTGTCCGATCTCTATGCTGCTCTCCTGGACCAGTCAACATTTCTCTGAAACTCTCTTTCCTCATCAGCATATTGAAAATATCATCTCACTAATCGTGTTTTTATGAGGATGGAGGGAATGTATGCAAAATCTAATTATAAACTGTAATGCACCAATGATCATTAGAAATCAGCAGAATTTCAATCTTCAAACTATTTGCATAAGAAAATCCAGCTCATTTTCTTTATTTGCTCCATTATAAGAATTGATTTAACAATCTTAGACTGGAGAGATGGTTTTGTCAGTTTGAAGGGAAAATTAATTCTTGCCCTCAGGAATGGATGTCTCTTAGTCATGTTCCTAAAGACTGAGTTCCCTCTGAATTCCAGGATTGGAGAGGCAGATGTTCTGTTGCTAATAATTTCTGGTCTAATTTTCACTGGAAATTTAGGTTCTTGTTGAACAGCCATGGGGGCCAATTAAGAAAAGATGTGAATAGGGCCTGTGGGGATAAAGAGATGTGTACATTATGCCAGAGATGCTTGGAAGGCAGGAAGAAGGATTGGGAAATTGCAGTGAGGGAAAATGCAGTGAGCATTGACTAGGAAATTGTTGGAGATGACAGCTGTCCACGAGGTGCCAGTAAAAGTCTGGCGAAGAGAAAGTCCATTGTGAGGATTGCTGGTTGCATTCCCAGAAGGTCTGCTGTCTCAGAACGCTCACTAACTGACAGGGCTGTTTGTATACCACTAGAAAATTAACATCACCTGACTAAGAACCTGGGCCAGTCAACCGTCCAGCCTTTATGTGAGTAGGGATGTCTAGGTGTCCAGCTTTTTGCTGTCCAGCTGCTAAACAGGAACATGTGGTACAAGCCATGACATGTCATATTTTGACAATTTCCTGCTACCCCATGGAGATGCCTCCCTGTGGTTCTCTGGAATAACTATTAAGTCACCACACCCTCTGTCCTGAAGTCTGGCTAAGTTTGGGGAGGGACATAAGCCTCTCTATTATGGTAATAATTATTTTTGTCATTAATTATTAAAAATAAGATTGGAAGTTTTATCAGAATGTCTGAGCTAAGGAGGATAACTGCAGGTAAGTTTAAATTTTAGTGAGGAGCTTCCTGCCAAACTAGAAGGAAACAAGAAGAGGTCTTCTACACTATCTTTAAATAATAACACTTACATAATGAGATGTGCTTTTTCCTACTGCTACTCTTGTGGAGGTCTATATATTAGAGAGATTGAATAACATAATGAACAATTTCTGAAGGAAATTGTTTCCTTCACACAGTTTCGCACAGTTTCATAAAATGTGCAGAATATTATGTGTGTGGCATATTTTTAAATCTTTATTCTTGGCATAAAGCTAAGAGCATAATCAGAAAATTGTAGGGCTAGGAAAGTATTTTGAAGGGAACTGAAAAAAATGGTATTAAGGTATTAAAATATCTGGTTTTAAAAAAGAATTTATTTATTTTGTTGACAGAGAGAGAGGGAGGGCACAAGGAGGGGGAGCAGATGGAAAGGGAGAAAAAGACTCTCCTGCGGGGCTTGATCCCAGGACCCTGGAATCATGACCTGAGCCGAAGGCAGAGGCTTAACTGACTGAGCTACCCAGGAGCCTCAAGGTATGTTATCTTTCAAGAAACTTTCCTTTTAAGCCAGAATCCTTATTTTCATGTGTAAAGTGAGCTAATATATATTGCTTATAATATACAATAATATGCACACACACGTATAGTATATAGATATCGAATATAGATACCGTGTGTTTGTGTGTGTATTTTGTGTACATATATATACTGCAGGAAAAGAGAAAGTCCTTCCTGCTCTCTTTCTGTTATTCAGTACAAAATTTGCCAATGTTTCAGACATTCTTACAGCCCCAAAGATATTGAGCGCCAACAAAAATGAAAATGCCTTTTCACAATTGAGGCTTTAAGCAAGCAACAGCCTGTTATAGGTACTTTGGGGACTTTCTAAGGCAGATTTGTTCTTCATGAAACACTGGATACTGACATTTGAAATAAAGTGACATTTCTTCAGGTTTCTGGAATCAACTAAGTACACATTGAGTTGAGAGTCTGGGTTTCCATAGCTTTCATCACATTGCATGTAGTAGAGAAACTGGGAACTATAGAAAATTCACTTGAAGAAAAAGAAACCAGACAAACAGGGAATACTCTTATACCTAAGAGGAGTTTCATTTTCTCCTTTCTCCTCTCAACCACATAGTTGGATTCCAGCTGCTATTACCGATAGAAAAACACCACTGGTGGAAACAGAATAAAAAATGAAGGCCAAGCATCTGAGTGCCCACCCCTTCTGCTCTTTCAGGAAATTGATCATGATTATATGCATCTGATCTGAATGGATAGTCCCTGCTATGAGCCCCAAGGAGAACAGCCAAAGAGGAGAGGAAAAAGCAACTCAAGATCCCTGCCAAAATGCCAAAATGCCCTGAGGAAGAAATTGCTTCCTTGAGTTAAATCTGCAGATGATTTTAGCCTTGTGTTTATGTGCAAACAATAAGTCAATAGTATTAATATCTAATTCTGTTTATGCCCCCAGATACTGGTGGTATTCTATCCAAAGTAAGTTACCAAGTTTTCATTTTAAATCCTTAGAAAATTAGCATTCTGTTAGAAACATTCAAATAATCACACAAAAGACAATTAAGAATTTATCAAATATTCACAAATAAAAACAGAATACATACAGATAGGATTATGAAATCAGTCAAGTGATATAAGCTCCCAAGAAATGTTAGCTATCTTTTTGTTGTTGTTGTTGTTGTTGTTGTTGTTGTTGTTTAAAGATTCCATTTATTTATTTGACAGAGAGAGAGAGATCACAAGTAGGCATTGAGTCAGGCAGACAGAGAGGGAAGTAGGCCCCCTGCCAAGCAGAGAGCCCAATGTGGGGCTTGATCCTAGGACCCTGAGATCATGACCTGAGCCAAAGGCAGAGGATCAATCCACTGAACCACCCAGACACCCTAAAATATTACCTATCACAAAAATATTTTTTTTCAAGCCAGGGTTGTATTTATCAAATTAAGTGGATGCCATTCTCCCAAAAAAGATGGCAGTTTCCAGCATGAGGATATTTATTACAAATTATTGCCCCTAGAGCTAGAATAGATTTGGCAATTTTTTAATATATCTCTGGTTTCCATTTTGGCCACCTTGGGATTTGGGCAACCATGTCCATGCTACATGTTACTTCACTATTCCCAACTCTGGATGATGTAGTAGGGCTACATAAGTTTTAGTAACATAAGCATACAGTTTACACCATCTTGCCATGAAAAACCCAATAAATAAATAAAACAAAACAAAGACAATCACTCTTTGGCTTAGGATTTTAATTAGGAGAATGGTCATGAAAGAAAATGTCTCTGGTTATTGTCTACATGGAAAAAGTCCCTCAAAGTTATTTTTTCCCTTGAATATTACAGTAACAGGCATTTGGACTTCTCTGATTCCCCCAGAAGTGTACAGGGAAGCTGAAATAGAAAGTGAGAGGGAGGATTTGAGATATAATGGCTCATGAACGTTCTGGTGGCAGCTGGAGCCCAGGAGGTGACATGACCATCAAGAAGCTCCCTAACATGAGAAATGGATCAAGATTTTCCAGGAGTAATGATATTTGACATCCATCTTAAAGTTGTGTGCTGTTTATGCTCTAATCTCTTTTGTCTCCAAATGTTCATTAAACCTCTTTTGCAAATTATGGACTTGAGTTCCTGAAGCTTGGAGGGATAAGGGAAGAGACAAGACTATTTTTGCTCCTAGAGGTGACCAATAGCAAATTTGGGAATGACTGAGGAAGTAGGTACCACTATAGATGCATTTTATTTATTTGACATGAATGTGTATCATGTACAGATCTTAAAATGGGGGCAGGATAGAATCACAATAGGCAAGGACAGACTGGAGGGTAAATATGCAGGCATTAAAGTAGAAAGATAATTCCCAGCCTGACAATCTCTCCTAAATCATGTGGAGCCCTTTAGATAACATTCTTTGGAAAATCTGACCCCCTCCCATATACTTTCCTAGACTTAAAACATGAAGAGTTGTATCTTTAAAATGACGGGTTCAAAATTAGGCCAAGCTACTAAAAGTATGCTTTGAGAGAGATGCTATTTTCTGATTAGGTCTTAGTGAAAGATTGTACATTTTCTATCACCAATTCATCACATAACCTCTTTGTTTAAGAATTTTTTTTAATCTAGCAAGCAGTTAGTACATTCAGTAACTATAGAGTTTTCCATAGGAAGAGAGTCCCAGTTTGTAAATTCAGATGAATGTAGGATAAGATTATGTTCACAGAGTGATGTATATTTTTGTTGATGATTTTATATATTTGGCTCTTTACTAGTGTTCATTTTAAAAGCATTTTTATTCCGTTTCCATAGATTCTTTGTTACTATTAACTAAAAGTGTGCAGATCGTATCAGTATAAAGACAATTTCTTCTCACCAGACAAAATTTCCAATTAGGATTTAAGAAATTTACAGAAGGAAGGCTGATAGATTTACCATGTTTTAATATTTCAAATAAAGTATTGCATTTCCAATAGAAGAGTAAGATGTATGGGAAATACAGTGCAATGCAATATGGACTTTCATACAATAATTCTTTAAATTTTGCTTTTAGGAAAAAAAAAGTCTAATATTAAGAACCACCACAAAGGGACACCTGGGTGGCTCAGGTGGTTAAGTGACTGCCTTCAGCTCGGGTCATGATCCTGGAGTCCCGGGATTGAGTCCAATATCAGGCTCCCTGCTTGGCAAGGAGTCTGATTCTCCCTCTGACCCTCCCACTTCTCATGCTCATTCTCTCTCTCACACACTCTCTCAAATAAATAAATAAAATCTTTAAAAAAAAAAAAGGAACCACCACCAATATATCATATTTTAATAGATATATGCTATGTCTGCCAATTCCGCAAATAACTTTCCCTAAGCTATGGTGACTCATGTTATATGAATATATTTATAAAAATAATCTTCTCAACACTTTGTCATAGGCTTTCTTGCAAAATTTTGCATTATATGGTTATCAGGTAAAAAACAGTAACTCACAGGTGAATACAACATTCACAGCAATTCTGTTAATTATCTCCACCTCTAAAGCCCAATGACCTGGAAATCTTGTTTACAGCATAATTATAACCCTTCTAGCCACAGTTGACAGACACCTTTAAACAAACTTCCCACTTTTGCTTAAACTATTTCAGGTTTGCTTACAATGAGTATCCTAATTGGCAATGTATGGGGAATCATTTATAGCAACTAAATTTCTAAGGTTACCAAGAATAACATATTTTGATTAAGAAAACAGACCTTCAAACTAGAGGAAAAAATTACAAAAGAGACCACCCTCTAAAGAGAAGATACAGAGGGAAGTTGTGGAGAATTCACACGGGGTCATTTCTGTGTGTGAAGTGAATGTTAAAACAATACATCCCCCATCTCATCCCATTCAAAGACATAATCCAACTTGGATCTGTGCTAAACATGTGGGAATGAACTGAAGTCAAAGGGAGGATAAACATGTGAGCGTCTTTGTAGTCCCGTTGTCTGAGGAGCCTGTGAAACATGAACTGCATGCAAGACTACCTTTTCATCTAATCATGTATAATGTCCTCTGATCTCTCCAGGAGTTCTTAAACTGAAGCCACAGAGTGAAACCCACATTCAATGAAAGTATAACACCTTTCAGTTCTGGAGTTCTGGAATGTTCTCTCTTGTTTCCAGATTTTGCACTTAGTGGTATTGAGTGGTTCTGGTACAAGGTCTTTCATGAATTGTATTAAAGATGTCAGCCAAGGAATCAGGTACCTGAAGGCTTACTTACTGGGTCTTAAGAATCTTCTTCCAAAATGGTGAAGGAGGAAAAGTAGTTTTCCTTCTACCTCTTTAGACTCTTGGCTTTTACCCCACCTTATAATAAAAGACTAACAGGAGAAAAACAAATGGGAGCTTAGCAGTAAGTATCCCTCCTGCTTAGATAGGAAATAGTCTGGTAAGCTCAGTAATTCTCTGAAATGGCCCAAGCCATCACCTTAAATACCATGTTCCGCTAGAGACAAAAGATGTTGGGAGTTAGGGTGGATAAAAGTGAGTTATTGGAGGTTATGAGGCAAAGAATAGTCAACAAGGGTGTGGTTGTTATGAAGACTTAAGTCCGTTGCCTTCTCCACTGATAAGAATTTCCAGAGATTTGATCATCCTCCTCTTCCTGGTGCAGTGAAAGAGAGATGCCCTTACAAATGGAGATTTTCCTTATACATGTAAATGTCTCTTTCAGAAGGGTAACTCCTTGTTTTTTTTGTTAAGAATCCCCCCCCCCACACAGAGAGAGGGAGAGATCACAAGGAGGCAGAGAGGCAGGCACAGAAAGAAGGGGAAACAGGCTCCCCGCTGAGCAGAGACCCCGATGTGGGGCTGGATCCCAAGGACCCTGGGATCATGACCCGAGCCGAAGGCAGAGGCTTTAACCTACTGAGCCACCCTGATGTCCCCAGAAGGGTAACTTCTACTAGGTTTTGAGAGAGTCTCCTATGCCTGCTATTTCCTAAAAATAATCAGCTCAATTTTCATACCAAAGAGGAATATTTTGGGGTAACATATTTTATTTCCCTTACTGGCTAACTTACAGGACTTGACTGACAAGTTGGTATTGGCTATTGGTGGTATGCCCCAGTCCTTGTCATGGGCACCTTTCATAGGGCTGTTTGAGTTATGGGAGATGGCTTTGGTGGCTTCTTCTAGAGTAAATGATATAGCAAAGGTCAAGATAGAAGGAAGACTATCTTCTGTGACCTCCCATAGAAAGTCATACACTGTAATTTCTGCAATGTTATTGGTTGTACAAGTCAGTTGTATTCAGAGTGAAAGGCACTGCATCATGGTGTGAATACAAAGGAATGAGAATGATTATAGACTATTTTGGAGCCTGGATATTACGAGGGGTTAACAAAGCAGGTTCCCATGGTTAAATTTATATGTGGGATAGTTTTTCAAAGTATGGCCCCTCAACTCTATTCATATGCTCTTTTGTTAAATATATAGAACTTCCTGCCTAATTTTCTGATAATAACAGTATAATACACAAAAAAGTACATGCTGGGTCCCTCATTAAGACAAACTATTTGGGCAGCAGGTTGTCACTGACCTTATGCTATGTAGAGGTGGTAATTACCTATGTGTGTATATATGTGTGTCATAATGCTCAGATTGTGGAGGCCGTGAAAAATCAAGGCCATCCCACCTCAGGTTTAACCTTAGCATAGGTACAGCCATCTTAGCTCTGGCAGCCATCTCAGACCCCTGTGCCCAAGGGCTGAACTTCCCCCCACCCTGCTTTAGTAAGCCCCACCCTGCTTTGGTTCCAGAGAGCCCCACCCTGCTTGGGTTCCAGGAATCCCCACCCTGCTTTAGTAACAGGAACCCATAAATACCCCTGCCTTAACTAAGCTCGGGGTCCAAGTCCCTACTCTGCTGCCTCGGGTATACTTGGGCCCAAGCTTAAGCATGTCACCTGGGGGTCCAAGTCCCTACTCCGCTGTGTCGGGTATACTTGGGCCCAAGCTTAAGCTTGTTGAATAAACCCTCATGTGATTGCATCGGTGTTGGCTCCTTGGTGGTCTCTCGGAAGCGAAAACTTGGGCATAACACAGATAACTTTGCTACAATATGGGAACTATCCCACTATGTAATACAACAAATTGTAATTCAATTTCACTTGGCATTCTACTTTAAAGTAAAAATGTGAATAGATTATAGCCCCTAGCTCCTCTCCAGAAAAAAAAAAAAAAAAAAATTCTTAAAAAATACAGAGAGAGATGATCAGGCACATTTTCTGCTTAATGATTTGTGGTATATAGTAATTCATATGTATATGTATGTATAAAATCTTATTCTGAAAGGAATAATTACTTCCTTTTTATGCCATAAAGACCATACAAGAGAGACTACCTGAATGTTGGGGTAAAAAAAAAAAAAGGAACAAATAACCAAATCTTGTCAGTTTGATATTTAATTTTACATTTAACAGGAAAAATAAAATAGGTACATAACCTCTTTAACAGAAAGAAGGTTACTGAAAAAAACATCTGACCTGAGACCAGGAAACATAGGCCTTATTGCTAATTTAGCACATATTGTATTTTCAGTGGTTGTTCCTTTATTTTTTTTTTAAAGATTTTATTTATTTGTTAGAGTGAGACAGAGATAGTGGGAAGGAGAGTAGAAACAGGCTCCCGCTGAGCAAGGAGCCCAATGTGGGAATTGATTCCAGGGCCCTGGGATCATGACCTGAGCTGAAGGCAGATGCTTAAGCAACTGAGCTACCAGGCATCCTGTTGTTTGTTCTTTAGTAAGTTTCTGTGTTTTTTTGTTTTGTTTTATTTTTGTTTTTTGGAGATAGTGCATGTGATCATATGGATGGGGGTTGGAGAAAAAGGGTAGAGGGAGAGGTGGAAAGTGAGAATCTTACTCACTCTCCACACCCAGTGCAGAGCCTGCAGGGCTCTGTGCATGGGCCTTAATGCAGAACTTGATCCTGTGATCCTGAGATCATGACTAGAGCCAAAATCAAGAGTCTGATGCATTTAACCGACTGACCCATCCAGGCACCCCTCTGTGTGTAATTATTATTATTAATTATTATTATTATTATTATTATTTAAGATTTTATTTGTTTACTTGAAGGAGAGCACAAGCAGCAGGAGCAGCAGAGGGAAAAGCAAACTCCCCACAGAGCAGGAAGTCAGATGCTTAACTGACTGAGCCACCAGGGGTCCCAGTGTGTAATCTTAAGTCTTTATCTTCCTCCCCCTGGGGAAAAAGCCTCTGTCTGGGTCAACAATTTTGATCCCTCTGTAATCATGGTGGAGCTCTTTTGAAGTAACCTATAGTCCACCCTATGTAGTTAAAGTTGTCACTATTTCTAAATTCCAACAAGAAAATGACAAAATAAAAATACTAAAGGCAGCAAACTAGGTAACCAGAAGCAATGAAAGGAACTTTGTAATGCCAGTACATTTTTTGTGAAAATGTTTTAGGGCTAACTCTAAGTATTTACCATAGGACTTCATGCTGTTTAAAAAAGCAAACAAATAAACAAAACCACCATAAGCAAAAACAGTGAAGGAAAATAACATAGCTTTTAAAAATGTATGCTTTTGCAAGTTGGAAAGGACAGTTTAAAAGTGTTTCACAAGGCAGGAATATGCTGCACGGGTACTAAAGTTGAACCTCTACGAGGGAATTACATTAAATTGCACTAAATGGTACTCTTCATTGAATACAATTTGGGATGAACATAAAGGATGAAATTTCTCCATAAAAGTTGACATGTTTACATCCTTTGTACCAGAATTATGATCAATTATCATTCTTATTACATCGACAAAAGACAAGTCTTCTTGGGGATAGAGTACAGTTAGCATCAGGTACTTTTCTGGTTTTCAGTGAAATAAAAAGTTACCTTTTATAAAAATAAAACCTCATCATTACTTCTTAGGTGTTACCTATATATGGGAAGACTAAACTATTAAAAACAATTAAAATGATATTAACGTACAATTTTAAATGCGAGTACAAAGACCACATGCATAGCAGACAACCAATAAATGTTTGTGGAATAAATAAATGATTTTTTTCAAAAAACATTTTGACTTTGCTTTCTCATGTTAAAATCTCTTCCAAATCTGGTGCTTAAGTTGATGCAATATTAACTACATTGACAACAGTCTTATTTTGTGAATTAAACCTTAAAAAGCATATTAAATTGTTGTTGAATGAATAAATGAAATTATTATTTTCTTCCCTTTTTTAACTTTGGGGAGAGGATTGTGGAGAGGTTAAAAGAATCTGGTAATGATGTTAGCTGATCAGCAATCCTATTTTTTGGGGGGGCCCCAGAGTTAGACTGTATTTCCCAGACTCCTTTGCAATTAGGTAGGGCCATGTGTCCGACTCTAGTCAATGTGTAGTTCACATGTGCTTTTTCTAGGACTTATCCATAAAAATTTCCAAAGTCCCTCCTACATGCTCTTTTTATCTTTATTAGCTTGGTGATCTTGGAAACCATTTATTAAAGAAGACAAAACCAAAGCTAAGATTTTGGTGTTGGAATCACCACTTGGACTAATCAGAAACCTAAGTTAAAATATCATTTGGGTGAGGTGAGAAGTAAACATATGGTGGTAAGCCTCTGACATTTGATGTTCCATCTGTTAGTGCAGTAAGCAATTCCCAAATCAAGTGTTTTGGGATTTTTTTGTAGAGCTAAGTTAGTAAAAATCCAGGATTAAAGTTTTCTGAAAGGTGTTTTTCTTTATCTAATTCAAATTCAGTTTAAATTAAGGTTATAAATCTTTGTTAAGTTTTACTGAGATATGAGTTGAAATGAAATGGAATGGAAAAATATGACCTCTCTAAGACAGCATTCATGTCAATATTAATATTTTGAAAGGTGACTGAAGCCACTCATGTTTATAGTATTTTCTCCTATTTAAATAGAACCAAAAATAATACAGAAAGGAGAGATTCACTGTCCTTTTAGAATCTCCAAAGTAATATATGCCCTTTAATTTTATATATTTTTTATATGCATGACAAGAGGTTTAAAATTTTAGATGGGAATAATAATTTATTAATTATTAATTAGGATATATGGTTACTTGGAGTATCTACTGCCAGAAAATAAGGGTAGTCTCTACTATATTTTGAAAACATGAAAAATTTTAACTTATTGCATTGTAACTAACTCAAAGATATACACACTTACTCAGATATATTTAATCTAATAAAATAAAATAATAAATATAAAAATATATACATGTAATATATAATTGTATATTTAAATAAAATTATAAATGATTTTAGATACATATGTGTATATAAAATTATATATACAAATAAATAAAGGGGTAAAAAAATGTTTTTGGTCCTAAGACATCTTCCAGTTTATTTTTTCTCTTACATCTTACAGCAGACTAGGCTGTTGGTTCCAAAACCATCTCTACTCTCCAGGTCTTTCTTTCTATAAATCTCAGTTTTGTTTAGCTACTAGGCTGAGAGTCCTATATCTGAATAAAATTAAACCCATCCCTTTTTTCTATCAGATCAATGAGGTATTAAGAAAAAGTCAGCTGGAGGAATTCTAGGGAAGATTTTTCTTTTCTGATAAAAGAAAGACTCATGCAGAGAAAATCTCTGCTGAGATCACTCCTTTTCTCTCTTCTTTGATTGAAGTTAAAGGAGCACAAGGCTTGGAGATACTACAGCCAACTAGCAAGCATGACAGAAAGGTCAAGAGCACTAGAGAAAGGCCATCCAGAGCTCCTACTGTATTAGTGCTGTGCCCATGGCAATCAGTGCTAGCAACTGCTCATTGTAGGTTTCCAGATATTTTGAGAGGGCCCCTATACGTCAATGCCCCGGTAGCAGAGGTGACTGCTGCCCTGCCCATGCTTCTACTTCAGAGTGCAGCCACTTGACCTTAAATTGACAACACCTGTGTTCTTTCCCTAAGCATTTTTTCAGTCATCCAGAGCCAGCTTTGCCACCCAATTAGCAAGCCAGAAGTGTTCAGGGAGCACTACTATCCCCATCCCTGAAAGAAGAGCAGGCTTCAACCAAAAAGACAGAAGGCAATTGGTGTATGAATATGTTCCTCCTTGAGTGAAAAACATGGTTTACCCTAGTACCAAGAGTTCCCACATGGCTCAGTTCCAGATAGCTACCGTGGTATTATTGCTTTATAACACTCCTTATTGACTCACTTTGCATCCTCCCATCCCATCTCTTTTACCAGTATTTCCCGAGACTACCTCCAAATAAATTAAATGTACTCCAACCTTTGCTGTAGGGTTAGTTTCTGAGAAAATCCAACCTAAGACAAATTTTATTAATTGAATTTAAAAGATACACATCTGCCATATAATTTTTTTCTGGAGTTATAAATATAAAGTATTATGCTAGCTGTTGATATTAAATGTAATACAATATGTTAGATTTTCTTTTCCTTATATTGTTTAAAGTATGATTTGATCCTCACTGTATCCTTGATCTATAAATAAGTATAAGTATTTCTTTATCAATATATTTGAAAGTTTTGTTTAAAATAGCATTTGGCTGGCATCCTCCTAATCTTCTAATCTTAATCTCCTAAATCTTCCTAATAAATCACTTAAATGTTTTTGAAAGAAAAAGATAAAAGTAAGGACATAAGGCATTTTAAAAAAGTGAAAACAAAAAAAATGGCAATAAAGAACAAAACGATCAACTTATTTCCTAGCTCTTAGAAAAATTGTCATTTAGTATAAAACAGAAAACAGTGAATTGAAAAATAAAAATAAATGTTTCTTGGGAGCACCTGGGTGGCTCAGTGGGTTAAGCCGCTGCCTTCGGATCAGGTTATGATCCCAGGGTCCTGGGATCAAGTCCCACATCGGGCTCTCTGCTCAGCAGGGAGCCTGCTTCCTCCTCTCTCTCTCTCTCTGCCTGCCTCTCTGCCTACTTGTGATCTCTGTCAAATAAATAAAATCTTTAAAAAAAAAATGTTTTTGGGGGGGGCTGCCACAAGAAATTATCAAAAATTTGGCAGCTTAGAACAACAGAAATTTATTTTCTCAGTTCTGAGATCAGAAGTCCAAAATAAATATGAGGACTTGGCTGGCTTTTTCTGGCCCTGAGGGAAATTCTTTCCTTACCCCTCCCCCAACCTCTACCAGGTACTAGTGATCTTTGGTGTTCTTTGGTTTATGTCTGCCTCTGTTTCCCTTGGCCTTGACTCTGAGTTGCTGTATATCAAATATCATTCTCTTTTCTATTCAAAACTTACCAGTTACTACATTTAGGGTCCATTCTAAATTTAAGATAATCTCACCTTGAAATCTTTAACTTCATTACGTCTATAAAGAGCTTATTTCCACTCAAGATCATATTGACAGGTACTGAAGCTTAGAACATTGACTTAACTTTTTTGGGGGATATAATTCAACCCACTACAATGGGTAAGATCAAAAAGAGATACATGAAAATGAAATATACAGTAACAGAATTTAAAGCTGCATCTGAAGCAGAAAACAGCTGAATAGAAATAGTGGGAGATTAAATCAGTGAGTGCATGCAAATAACGAATTCTCCCAGAGTCGGGGGGGTGGGGGGGTGGGGGGGGGGAAGGACAAAGAGCTCAGATGTAATGGAAGAAAAGAAGAAAGGAAGGCAGGCAGGCAGGCAGGCAGGAAGGAAGGAAAAAGAAAGGAAGGAAGGACGTACTACTAATAAAAGAAAGCCAACCATTGAATTATAGGAGGATCTGAAGAAGAGTGCCAAAAACAAAACAATTGTAACAGAAACAATACTCATAGGCATGACTGATGAACTTTCATCATTGAAAAAGGCACCTAACTGTAGCTACCCTTATTGAAAAGCCTCATTACGAATCAGGGAAAACCAGTTTTGAGAAAGTCACTTCTCTTTTCATGAAATGTGAAAATAAAGTTCCTTGTAAGTATTCTTTCACAAAAACAAAAATATAACACCAAAAACAGAATAAAATTCAAACACATTTCAGATTTCTTCTATAGCATATTAAAAGTGAAAAGTCATTTTTGAGATTTGAGAAACAAACTATGACTAAAAGACTTCTCTTGCTAGGCAAATTGCAGTGTAAAGAAATTAGAGAAATCTCAGGATAACGGTAATAACAATAATGCCAAGCATAGTAGTGAACTGTCAACTAGTTTCAGTTCATTTAATTCCCAACACTAACTTTATAAATTAGGTAATATTATCCTATTTTTTCAGGGAAGAAACGTGATGCTTAAGGATGTAAAGAAATTGTGCTTACAATTAATGCTATAGATTATTTGTGTAAGGAAAAAAGCAGGAATTATTTCTGTCATGTAACCCTTTTTGAAATATTTCTTAAATTATGCAATAGGGACAAATAAAAATGAATAAAAATTTAAAATTCAAGACCTGTTGTTGATCACTAAGACCAGTTATGTAGTACAGTACTGACAATTGCCTAATTACAAATATCAGTTGATATACTTGAAAAGGAGGTTATAAAATGAACAAAAGTATTTTAGTAATCACAAGAAGAATCTAATTCTCTAAATTAAAAGATACAATGGTGAATTGGATATTACTTTACAGATTTTTGTAAAGAGGCTTAAAAGTATTCTGTTTAACATCTAGTTATAATAAAAAGAGAAAAGCTAAAGAATATTTATGAAAAAACAAAGGGAACTACCACTGGACTTAAAAATAGGACACAGATCTTCCAGCCACTGAAAAAAAGAGAAATAAACAAAACAAAGGCCATATTGTAGGGAAATTTAGCCTTTGGGAAAAATTTACATTTAAGTCCCTTTTTATATTGAAAAATAAGCAGGTGAAAGAACACATATACACTCTCTTACATTCACAAAATTTGAGGGATTGAAGAGTTAAATATAAAAAAGTTAAAAGAGTAAAAAAAATTTGAGGAAAATATATCTTAAAATGTATTTGAACTTCCTATGCAGAAAGATATCTGCAAGGTTAAGCATAATAGAAACAATTAAAAGGAAATATTGACCACCAAAAAATTAGAATTTATTAAAAACAGAATAAACGCAGTAAGAGGCAATTTGCAAATTGGAAAATTTATTTTCCACTAATATTTTAAGTAAGTGATTAGGACCCCAAATAAAAACCAAGTGCATTTACATTGTCAAAAAGAATATTTAAACTCTAACTTAAAAATATATTTCAGCCCAAAATAATTCAAATAAATAAAAATGAAATAAGATGATCTTAAATTTGAGGATGTCAAATTCAACAAACACACACACACCAGGGTATGATTTTCCCTCACCAAATGAATGACAATTAAGAGACACTAGTCAGGGGACGCCTGGGTGGCTCAGTTGGTTAAGTGGCTGCCTTTGGCTCAGGTCATGATCCCAGCGTCCTGGGATCCAGTCCCACATCGGGCTCCTTGCTTGGCAGGGAACCTGCTTCTCCCTCTGCCTCTGCCTGCCACTCTGTCTGCCTGCGCTCGCTCGCTCTCTCTCTGACAAATAAATGAATAAAATCTTTAAAAAAAAAAAGAGAGACCCTAGTCAGGGTGAGATCATCTAGGATCTATCATATTACAATACTATAAACTGATAGAACTTTTCCATAAAGCAATATGATACTATGCAGTAAAAAACAAAACAGAATGAACAAACAAAAAACCTTTAAAATATTGACTTCAAAAGTAAAATCAACCCTACCTCTATGAATCTATTACCATGGGCACAATTGGAAACACAAATGAAGATGAGTTGCTGAGATATTCTTTGCTGCATTTTCTTTCTTCTTTCCTCCCTCCCTCCCTCCCTTCCTCCCTTCCTTCAGTCCTTTTAATTTATTTATTATTTCTTACTGAAGTTTAGTTGACATTCAATGTTACATTAGTTTCAGGTGTAAAATATCATCATTCTACCCGCTCTAAAAAATAACAAACTATATGAAAAGGAGCAAGTAGAAGCAGCTAATATATCAGGGTGTCAATGGCCAGATATTCAGAGTCGTCTTTTCTTTCTTACACTTTTATGGACTCTCTTGTTTCCAACCAGCAGGTATCATTACTTTAGTCAGGTGAAAATAAAGTATTTCTTCCTTTTTTCTCTTGTTCAGAATCGATGCAGTAAGGTAACGTTAATATATTTTACTTATTTTAATAATATGTTGGTTACTACTGTCTTCACCATTTGACATAGATGATCTGAATCAATCATCACATTAACCTAAGGAGATAATATTAGATCTTCCTAAGAAGAGCAAAATACAATTCAGAAAACTGAAGTCTCAGATCTGCCTATGAATATGTATCCGTGTGATTTCTCTTTTTCAGGCAGTTTCCCTCTGCCTCCTGGAATGAGGTTTAGGAAAAGATGGTCACTGGTACCTACTTTATCTTTCTGCCACAACAGCAATTTGTTGTTAGGGAATCCACTGGAGGAGGAAGTAAGGACCTTGAGATACGTGCCTGACGTAATGGTGATATTGCCCATCACCCAGAGGAAAAGCTTCCAGGTGTTAAAAATGACCTTTTGCTCTCTCCAGATGCTGTCAATTGCAGCCAATATATATTCAAGCAAAAGTTGGGGGAGTCTGTAGATGGATCAAAGTGTTTGACAGCAGTCCAAAAACGTCAACTGCTCTATGAATGTCTAATGTAGCTAATGACTGAGAAAATAATTAGACATGAGAAAAGAATAATTTCTTCTCATATATTTCCTTAAATATATTTTCCTCAATGACAATTCCATATTTGATCTATTATATGCTATATGTATACAGTATTTCACCAAATTATATAAATTATATACATATATATGAAATACATAACCGCCTACCAAATGCACCCTACTCTCCTCCTCCCTTGCAGAGAATAATATATGACAGTGAAAAAAAATGTGTTGACTAGTAAATTAAATTAATTTCATAAAGTGTGATTAATAGAACATAAGTATCATGAGACAGGGATTATTTACTATTTTAGGTACCAATATATACCAAATATTTAGATTAGTCTATAAGTATACTAATATATACTAAATATACTAAATATATACTAAACACTAAAGGCGCCTGGAACATAATAAGTGCTCAGTAAATACTGGTTGAGCAAATGAGTATTAGTCAGAAAGAGAAACAAAACAATGGATAAAATATCATTAGAAAAATTAGCATCTATTTATGCATTCATCCAATATTCACTGAGTATCTAATATATTGAAGCAATGGAAAATACCTGGGCTAAAGGTAGCCATGAGAAATAATACTCCTACCTAAAGGAACTAATTTGATTTATTCTAGTGGAATTTTTTTTTTTAAAGCTGAATACCTGTATTATGTGTGACATTGAAAGCTCCAATACTACATCTCTCCTTTTTTTTTTTTTTTAAGATTTTATCCATTTATTTGACAGACAGAGATTACAAGTAGGCAAGAGAGGCAGGCAGGGAGAGAGAGGAGGAAGCAGGCTCCCCGCGGAGCAGAGAGCCCGATGTGGGGCTCGATCCCAGGACCCTGGGATCATGACCCCAGCCGAAAGCAGAGGCTTTAACCCACTGAGCCACCCAGGTGCCCCTATTCTAGTGGAATTTTTATTGCAACTGATTTAAAACAAGGAGAAGGACACTGCTGAAAAATGATTAACCTTCTCTGCATTTTTCCCAGGAAATGAGAATTTCTAAAAATATGTATACTTCAAAGTTCAGTCTAGGTAGTTTAAATACAACTTCTGTTTAAAGACCCATTTGAATAGATATTTCAAGTTTTTATGTAAATAAGTTGAGATTGTCACACTTAATTTTGTGGTTATTTTCCTGAGTAACTTTTAAACTAAGACATTTTTTTCATATGGTAACATTTATTAATTACAGGAGAAATATATAGTACCACCACTTTTAATACACTGTTTCTACAGTAAAAGTTAATTTTTTTCCAAACCATAAAATATTTAACTCTAACGCTGACTGCTACTACAATGAAAGTAGTTATAAACTCCTGTTTAAGACTGTTTTAATATGAATGACTGACTGTAGGAACAACATTGGATTGGTAAAGAAAAGACACCATTGTCAATGTGAAATGTATTCCAACCTCCTTGTCTTAGGAATAACTATCTTTGAAAGCATGGATAGTGTTGTTCTAGTCAAGAAGGGCAGGCTTTGTCCCTGTTTCGTTTTGACAATGAAGCAAAGTGACAAGAAAAGTGATGAAAAACACATTAAAAGTAAATAAGCATAAGTTGAAATCTCCTTTAATGGAAAGTTTCCTGTAATAAGAAAGTCTAATTGAAATAATAAGCTATTGAACCTGGAAGGCGAAGAAGAATGTGCGGCACTTTTGGGAACACAGTGAACTAAATATAATACAACCCAACCAAAAGGAAGACATTTCCAACAAGGGTAATCCAGAGCTGCTGTTTGTCTCTTTAGGTGATGACTACCATCAAAGTGACAGGAAGGATTTGCATGTCATCTCAGTCTGAAGGCAATTTTCATAATAACTTTGGAAGGATGGAGACTGGGAATGTTTGCATGGAACCAATTGCTATAACCTGTAATCGTCTCAATAGCACAAACGATGAATAAGTCTGTCGCTTCAACTTCCTTTTCCCATCTGCTCTATTTTATTACCTGTGACACATCCTTTTTGAGATGGCCCTTGCAAAGTTATACACAAAGGCAAGTTCACGAGTTTCATATTTCCTGAAGAAAACCCTTAAATCACAGCTTTAAAAAAAGTAGTACAAGTTGATAGTTTTGGCAATATGTCAGTAATGACAAGGTTCTGAAATTAGGGTGGCATTATACTATTTGTCTCATGTGAAAATGATCTTTCAGATATGAATATCATCTTTAAGACTGACCTGGCATATTAAGGATGATGATACATATTATTACAATATTTCCCCCTGTAAACTGCTGCTAACAATCGTGAGTCACTAGGATTAAATTCTGAAGAATTGGTTTCTAGGTACTGATTTTTTTTAAAGTCTTGATAACATATATCTTTGTAAAATATATTCTGTGACTTACTCAAACTTTTCCTTTTGGAAAAAGATGAAAGAAATGATTATTACTTTCAACTATTTACTGTATTTTGAAGGTTTCAAGAATTAATGTCAAACAGGAGAAACCTCAATATATTCAGCAAGATAAAGAATGAATGCAATGGGATATTTAAATCCCAGTATAACCCTGGAGAACATAAGTAAGCCTTTGATAATGGTCAACACAATTAGGTAGAAATGCACATATTCACAGACCTTACAATAATGTTAAATCTAGGCTTTAACAAGAGAAAGTACAACAGATTATTTATAGGTTATGGATCTTGCTTGAGAAAAATGGACCCTTCAAAGTATCTACTATTTGAATTGTAGAAATTAATTTGATATGTTGGCAAAAGAAGTCTGGCATAGACATAGTATTATACTGGGTCTTTTATTCATAGTAAATGTAGGGAAGGAGATAGAAAGAATGATAAGCTACTAGTTTTATAGTAGAGAAAGTTCTTTAGAGTATAATACTCAAAAATTATTTGGAAAAAGTAGATTAAAATTGTTAATGTCTTTTTTTTTTTTTTTTTCCTTCAAGTAACATAAAGGTCAATGTGACATGTTGCCTTTCTCTGTATGGATTGAGAGCAGCAAACAATCCACATGTATTTGTTAAACATGTATTAATCCATGTATTCATTAAAAATTTTTAAGCATCTATTATGCATCAGTTACTGTTCTAGGAACTAGGGATACAATGTGAACAAAATAGGATATTTTTCCTTATGTATGTACATAGGAACAAGGAGGCAGACATTTAAAAAATAAGCAAAATACAGATCTCATTAGGATAGTTTTGGATGCTATAGGAAAAAAAGATAAGCAGGGAAGGGGAACAGACAGTATAAAGTTGAGAAGTGAGTAATTTTATAGACTCTTCAGGTAGTTCTATCCACTAGGTAACATTTGAGCAGTGACCCGAAGAAAGAAGTGGTGTGAGGAAAGCCATGTGGTTGTCTGGACAATTTCATTGAACTATGAAAGAAATCAGTCTGTTCAATCCCCAGAGACACTTTTATTTTAACTTGATATATGTGGTTCAGTTTATAGGAAGGATGACCCTGCAATGCCAAGGGGAGAAAATTCAGGATTTGTGTCTACTGTCAACAAAGAATAATATAGTACCATGATCACATATGATATGTTGCACTAGCATGCACTTTTCTCAAAGACTTTGCCTACAAAACATGAAGGATATTTTATCTTTTGAGATGCTTGCTGTAAACGTCATCAAATCCTATGGTCTAAATCATCACCTTTCCTGTGTGTGGGTTTTTTTTTTTTAATTTTTTATTTTTTTAAGAAAAAGTCCCATGCACACTCCTCCTTTCCTTAGAAAAGTAGGTGGATTTTTTTTTTTTTTTTGCTAGATACCACTGCATTTCTAAAATACGTAAAGAAAAAAATGAATCACTTTCTTTACAAAATAAGTAATTTTGTTAATGAGCAGAAAATAGAGAGTTTCTACTACACTTCAGAATTTGAGAGATATATTCAAATACCACAATGTGAGGATGAAATAAGCCAGAAAGAATTTGAGGGTTTTATTAGAAAATTTCCAGTTTGGATAAATTAAGAGAAAAAAATTACTAACTTTATTCTTCTTGATTAAATATTTCTTTTCTGAAAATAAAGGAAAAACCAATGAAACCAAAATGACAGTGATTTCATACAACTGAGTAAGCTTTCTCATATTTTTCCAATGAAGATCTTGACATAGCAAAGATGTAATTTTTAGTGAAATTTCTCCTAATGTTAGTGATTTTCATAAAATATGTCATCGAATTCATTCAAAAAGTTCAGAGTGGAATGTGTGGGTTTTGGTGTGGTCAATTAGTAGTTTGGATGATTGGAGATGATAAAGATTTAGCTCCTTACACCACTGTTTTATATGATAGGAGCTTTATGTATTTTGCACAAGTCACAGCCAGGAACAAGATATGTAAGAATGGGGGACGCCTGGGTGGCTCGGTTGGTTGGGCAGCTGCCTTTGGCTCAGGTCATGATCCCAGCGTCCTGGGATCGAGTCCCACGTTGGGCTCCTTGCTCCACAGGGAGCCTGCTTCTCCCTCTGCCTCTGCCTGCCACTCTGTCTGCCTGTGCTCATGCTCGCTCTCTCTCTCTCACAAATAAATAAATAAAATCTTAAAAAAAAAAAAAAAGATATGTAAGAATGGTAATATGTATGTGGCTATTGAATATATACCACAGTTTCTATGAATTCCTTGAATTAAGGCTATTGCACAAAGTAAATTAGCTGGTAAACTTTGTAAACATGTGCAATTATTGGTGTTACATTAACATGGCTGCAAAATTAACTGTGATTAGCTTGTTTCTCTTCTATAGGTATTGGCAAAGTTAAGTTTCAAAGACCAAATTACTCAGCAGATTTTTGGGGCTATATGTTGAAACAAAATTGGCAAATGTTACAATACATGTTTTCTTAATTTGGATACTATGGAAACAGACTCTGAGACAGAGTTGCATGCAGGGGTTGAGTTGTTAGGTATCTTTGGGAGAGAGTTAGAAGGAGAAATACCAATTTTATAGTGGCAAACCTGAAAGATGCTACTTTAAGTAAATAATTAAGGTTGATATCAGTAGTAATAAGTCATGTTGATACGACATACCCCTGATATGATGCAATGAGAACACTTCACCTCTGAGGTAGTTTTACCCCATCAACAACTCCAGGGTGATGATGAGGAAAACATTAGACAAACCCGAAGTGAGAAACATAACACAAAATACCTTGCTAAATATTCTTTAAAATTGCCAACATGATGAAAAACAAGGAAAGATTGAGAAATTGTCCTAGATCAGAGGAGACTAAGGAGAACAAACTACTAAATGCGATGTGGTATTCTAGATTGGATTGTGGAATGGAAAAAATGCATTTGTGGAAAACTGATGAAATCCAAATGAAGTCTGTATGTCAGTTTAAAAATGCTTTATATTAATTAAGATAAAAAATACCTAGATATAACTATTAAGGAAAGTTATGTAAATGTGAATGGTACACCCTCCCCCAAAATGAGGAAGACTGTTTGGACAGTAGAAGGTTACCAAATTCGAGTTGCAGTTGACTTTCACTGATCTACAAGGAGATTTGAGACTGGGGTGGCCCTTTGGAGTTATCACCAAATCAGTCAAGGGGAATCTGGGCTTCTGCATCTTTAACTCAGTCAGTTATTGCCTAAGCTGACCCTAGGAGGGGCCATGACAAAGTCCACACTAGCACTCAGCTATGAGCACTCGACATCTGACACTAAGCCCTGGGGAAGGATTAGACCCTAAAGAGGGAAGCGGGATGGGAGATGCCGGGAAGACACCATTGTCTCCACTGTATTGATCAAGAACTGCATCCCCCGGATGGCTCAGTCCATTAAGCCTACAATTCTTGGTTTTGGCTCAGGTCCTGATCTCAGAGTCCTGAGATGTAGCCCCAGTTAGGGCTCTGCACTCAGCGGAGAGTCTGCTTGAGATTCTCTCCCTCTGCCCCTCCCCCTGCTCATGCTCTCTCTTTCTCTCTTTAAAATATATAAATAAATCTTAAAAAAAATAAAAAAAAAGAACTGTTCCCTGTCTCCAAGTACTTATGAGGAAAACTGAAATGGCCCGATAACTGAATGATAATTATGATTATGATAATTATGATTATAATAATTGATTGATTATAATAATATGAATATAATAATAAATATAATATAATTATGATAATTATGATTATAATAATGATTATGGTGAAACTGAGTAACAGTATTAACAGAAACCTATGTGTGTACACATTTTTAATAAAATTCCTCAGGTTCTGAATTTAATAAATTAATTAAAAATAAAAAAATAAAATTAATAAAATTCCTCAGGTTCTGAATTTAAATAGATATTGTGTAAACCCAGCAATTCCCTGTGGGGGTAGGGAAGAGTATACAAAGAGGGATTTTAGGGAACTTCTTATGGGCATTTGTCTCTAGCTATACAGTAAGACAAGTGAACAGAGTAGAAAGAGTAGGATAATGATATTTTAAAAATTATTTTAATAATTGCCATGGGATTATTATTTTTGAGAGTCCTAATTTTTATTATTGCTTTAGATTTTTTTTTGATAGTTGGAAATATTTTCTCACACCAATGCTAAATTTAATAAATGAACTATTTAAAAAATAAATAGTTCATTTTGTAATTTTAAGAATAATCTTTTCAATTACTAAATAATACTAATTACAGGGGAACCTAGGTGGCCCGTCATTAAGAGTCTGCCTTCCACTCAGGTCATAATCTCAGGGTCCTGGGATAGAATCCACAAATGGCTCTCTGCTCATTGGGCAATCTGTTTCTCCCTTTCTCTCTGCCTTTTTCCACTGTTCACACACACTCTCTCTCTCCCACACTCTTTCTCAAATAAATAAATAAAATATTTAAAAATAAATAAATAATTTAAAAACAGAGATGGTTCAAAATGGTCTGTGTAACTCTGTGTTTGTACTATATGAAAATGTATCAAACCATTAAGGAATAGTTTCCCTACATTTCTTTTGTGAAATGAGTATTTTTGCCTCAACAGACATATTTCACCTAATCTGAAACTTCCTTGATGTTTTTCTAAACAAAGGTTAATTGAAAGTGAAAAAAATACCTCATGAACAATAGAATAGGAAATTGATAACCGAATTTCTCAAGCTTTATTCAGAGCCAAATAACCATCATCAATTTTGACTTCTCTTTGTCTGTGTCCCTATCTGTTTAAAAAAATGAAAAAAAAAAAAAAAGCATTTCTCTTAAAGAATCAAGCTAGATTAGGTTAGATATTTGATCTTTTTAATTCCTAGGAGAAAAAGTTATAAAAAATTACTTGTAATCAACTTCTACATCAGAGATTATTACCAGGGCTCAGGAGTTCATGTGCTTTAGCAGAAATGTTGGGGGATGTCTCTGAATCCCTTGAATTATTCATTTTGTATGCAAGGAGAAATATGCGTGGGGGGAGGAATCATTAGCTTTTACTAAATCCTTAATGTCATCTGTGCCTCTGAAATTTTAAGGCCACAATATTTTTGTCAGACATTCCAAACCAGATGCTACTCATCTGAAATGCTGTCTTTGGCAAGGAGTCTGCAAAAGAACCCAAAGTCATACACGAGAAAGATTTTACTCCTTGAGTTTAATGGAATACGCTCTTCAGCAGAGTCTCCTCTCTAGAGTGTTCTTACAACCTCTGTTATCCTCAGAGGGTGCATCTTCAAATGAGAATGGAAGTCTTTCTTCTCGGGGTCACCTTTTACCCTTCACATCTCGTTCTGTCTTTGTGTGAATGTGAAGACATTTTGATGGTATGTTCCCTTCCACACCCTCCTTTAGTTATTCCTCTACTTAAATAAAGGTTCATGTTCACACTAAGCAAACCTCCCTTTCTCTCAATGCACTGTGCATCTGAGTGCCATTTCCACTCAGAATAGCATTTGTACTCAAGAGAGGCCAAAACAAATGTACTTAATGGTGATTCTCAGAGTATCATTTTGGGCTTACCTCTTCCATACCTCAGAACACAGCTCTGAAACTTTACCACTCCATGGTGAGTCCCCAAGCTTATCAATGACCTCTGTCTGCACCCAGCTGGCTTCTTTTATAATTGACATTCCAGCCATAATTAGACACAGCTGTGTATATGCCTGTGCCTACCCTGCAAGAAAAGCTCATAGGAAGGGCCATTTCCCCATCCTACCCAAGTGGCATTAGTCACTGGAGGGTGATGCACATTTCTAACCCAGCATTCTTCAGGAATATAATGGGTAAAGACACTTCTGATATGAAAGAAGGGTTTGCTGCAATATTTGTTTTTCTCTTCTAGTTTATCATCCAGCTTTGAGCCAGACAGCAGTTTAAAGAATGCAGGTTGGTGTAGAACTTTATGAAGGCTGAGAGCACGCATTACAATCACAAAATTTTCAAGGCTCACAAAGCTTGCATAATTACACTGGCTGCCGGGGCCTTCCGGCACTTTTCAGCTATAATGGCAATCTGGCTAATTTCCCACTGGCTTAATCTATAACTTCAAAGGCTCCTAAAGCCGTTATGATTATTCTGTTTGCTTTTCAGGTGACCTACACCATTCATACTGAGCAGCCAAGTTCTTGGGCTGATTAATTAGAACAAACCTATTTTAATTTAGGGTTTTTCCCTAAACATTGCCTCTTTCTAAAAATAATCTCTAGATGATAAAGTAACAAAACGCTACTCATCAAGGGGCACTTTGGGAAGCTTAAGGACAGTTGGAAACCTACTATTATCTGACTTCTTTTTTGCATTGCAGTTCCTTATTTAAACACCAAATAACACATGTTTGGAATAGAAAACTTGGAAAGTACACAAGAAACATAAAGAAGAAATACTAAGTCATCAAATATTCTACCACCCAACCATAACTACTAGTAATATGTTCTTATATTCAATAATTAATTCAGTAGATGCCAAGTAGGCTATTAGGTGTGATGCTAGCCCACTGGTTTTGTGTGTCCTTTTGCAATTAATTAAAATTTTTTTTTGCATATTTATACATGCAATATTTATTTTCTTCATATTATGTTCCTTCCATTTTTTTAAACAAAATCTGGATCATGTTGCATGTCTAGTTTTGTATCCTGCCATTTTTTTACTCCACTTTATTCTGTGACCTTTCCCATGCTATTTCAAATTATTTAAAAACATTGTTGGAATGGCTACGTAGTATCGCTTCCTGTGGGCAATCATACTTTATTTAGAGAATTCTCCATTCTTGGGCATTTACGTTATACACAAAATGAAATGAATCTTGATTATCTTTCCCTTCTTATACCTTAATCCTTTCCTCTCTTTGGACCTTTGGACTCATGTATACCAAGTCAAATTTTGATTCTTTGTCACTTTTCTATGTTTTCCATCTATGCTCTATGCTTTCCTTTTCCACCAAATAGGAAAAAAAGTATATGAGTAACTTAAATTAGAAAGTTAGAGTTAGAAAAAAATTTTAAAAAGGCAAGACACTGGCAAGTTTCACTTTTGATGGGAGTGAAATGATAACTGGATATGGTATTTTTGTTTCCAAGCTAGAATTGCTTAGTATAACTCCATGAAAGCTAGAACTGGTTTCCTGGACAATGTGTAATGTTAAATATATCATAGCTATTTCTTAGATGGTTAATATTAGCAATAAGGATATAGTATACCCAGTCCTAACATATAACACAAAAATATTTAAAGTGTGAGATAAATACTGTGTGTCTTTATTGACATAAGTAAAGGATTGAGTAAGCAAAAGATAAATAAATGAGAGAAAAAAGATAGAATTTCAAATACTAAATGCGCAGAAGATGAAAGAAATAGAAAATAATCATGAGTAATAATTCTTGTAGACAATTGATGAATGATAAAGTTAGTGAGTAAAATTTTGAAGAGTCACAGGATATTTGGCTAGTCTCAAAGTATTTCCTCCAAAGTACTTATTAGTGGTTGTGGCATTGTTAGCAATGACTACAGATTCCTTGCCCATTAGGGAAGCTTAATTGCTCCTTCTTTGAGTGTGGATTGCCATTTAATGACTGGAATCTAAGGAACAGAGTCTGGAAAGGAGAAAGTAGTAACTATGTACTTTACCCAGCATACAGCTCTCTATCTAAGTGATCAAGGTTAAGAACATGAATAATAAGTAAGTCATGTTATCATCATGCTTTTACTGATATGCCATGAGAAAGGCACCTCACTGTAGGATTCTCCCTCAAATCTTATAGCTCTCATCCAGTCACAGGGAAACATCAGATAAACACAAATGGAGGGATATAAAATAATCAGGACAGGGTCAAGGTCATAGATGATGTAAATTAATTAGTTAATTAATTAAAAAATTCTCATGGATGAAAGAGATTGAAGAGGCATGACGTCTAAAGGCAATGTGTTAGCTTCGGTTGTTTGGGTAGCTCAGTTGGTTAAGTGTTGGACTCTTGACTTCGGCTCAGGTCATGATCTCAGGGTTCTGAGATTGAGCCCCATGTGAGCTTCATGCTCAAAGGGGAGCTTGCTTTTCTCCCTCCTCTTCTGCCCTTCCCTCCACTCACGTACACACTCTCTCAATTAAATAAATAAATATTTAAAACAAAATAAATAAATGTAATGTGTTTTCCTAGATTGGGTCACGGTTAAAAAAGAGGACATCAGTATATAATCTGGTGAAACTAAAAATAAACCTGTAGTTTAGTTAATAAATATCATACAGTTCTCATTTCTTAGCTTTGATGCATATACCACAGTTATATAAACTGATAATATTAGCCATAGCTGGGTCTGTATTATGTATTATTAAATGAATTGTCTGTATTATTATTGCAATTCTACCAACATAAAATTATTTCAAAATAAAAAAAAATTGAAATAGTATTCTTATTATTTGTTAAAATTGGTTCCTAAAGCTGTCAAATATGTTTAAATATGGAGAGGGCCTGTGCACAACTAAATGAGGTAGAACATATGTAAGTGCTTATAATTATCAACATATTGTCATGCCATTCGAATGAACAAGCAGGAGCATGGTGCCTTCTAATCTGTTCCCATATGATTTTGAGATTGTTTTCCGTCTTTCTTAGCTTTGGTTTGTTTTTGTAGTTTAGGGAAATGTAATCACTAAGTCTCCTCAGTAATTCATTCTAATAAACTCTTTGATCCTGTCATATTAAAAGGCCTACAAAAATCATTCCTTAGGGCTATGTCCCAGAGGATTACTTCAAAAGACCCATAGCAAGAAAGGGACAAATTATTTTACTTATGTATTTTTTTTTTTCGTTTACCTATGCTGTTAGTACTATTTTTTTACAAGTGTCAGCAAGTCATTCTCTGAGAGTAAAGCACCAGAATTCAGAACACAAGATAAGGTAAACATTGCCATCATTCAGAAACTTGATGTGGTGCCTTATAACAGTAGCTGTGCTTTCTATAAACTATGAAGACTTTACTGGATCTTCATAGGTAAAAAGAAAATGTTAGAGGAAAGGATTTCTGCTTAGTAATTAACATTTTCTCGGACTGTGTGGAGCATCAAAATCAACTTACTCATCCTCAGATCCTTCTCTGTCAAATGGATGTGAAACCTTGAATGTGGCTTACCCAATCTCAATGCCAAAGCATCATGAAGACACTCACATGTTCAATGTGAAACTGAGAGAAATATAGTCAAAACTTGAACAGTGCAGAGGTTAGGGGCTCTGACCTATGTGCTGTCAAAACTCCACGCATACTTCTGGCTCCCCAAATCTTAACTAATAGCCTGTGTTGACTGGAAGACTTACCAAGAACATAAACAGTTGATTAACACATATTTTGTATGTTAAATGTATTTTATGCTGCATTCTTACAATGGAATAAGCTCCAAAAAAGAATATATTAGTAAGAAACTCATAAGGAAGAGAAAGTACATTTACAGTACTAAAATACCTTTATCGAAAACAATTCACATTTAAGTGAATCCATGCATCTCTAACTCGTGTTGTTCAAGGATCAACTTACATATAAATTTGTAGCATCTTTCAATTAAGATGTGATTTTTGACCAGAAGAGAATATTCGGTTGCTTTTAATTATAAGGAACTATCACTAGAAAGTGTTTAGAACTTGCAAAGACTTACATTACTTGTTTATTTATTAACTTATTTGCAAGTATTATTTTTGTGAAATGTTAATCTGTTTCAAAAATTGCTCATTGAGAGCAAATGTCATCATTCTGGTTTTACCATGCACTAGATATAAGTCCTTGGGGAATTTATATGACCTCTTCATGGTTCAGTTTTCTCATCTATAAAATAACAATAATATAATTTTCAATTTGAGAGAATTGTTAGAATGAAATTTATACACGGTATACATAGGTGGTCATTAAGTATCAGTGTAATTATCAGTGTAAGTATTCCTTAAGTATTAACTATTTTTATGTATTTTTTACAAATTAAAATGTGAAAAGCAATAATTTATCATTCTATAATGGAACACAATTAAAATAATTTTTTTATAAACATATAATGTATTATTAGCCCCAGGGGTACAGGTCTGTGAATAGCCAGGTTTACACACTTCACAGCACTCACCATAGCACATACCCTCCCCAATGTCCAAAACCCCCCCACCCTACCCTACCTCCCTCCACCCGGCCACCCTCAGTTTGTTTTGTGACATTAAGAGTCTCTTATGGTTTGTCTCACTCCCAATCCCATCTTGTTTCATTTATTCTTTTCCTACCCCCCAAACACCCCACATTGCATCTCCACTTCCTCATATCAGGGAGATCATATGATAGTTGTCTTTCTCTGATTGACTTATTTCACTAAGCTTAATACCCACTAGTTCCATCCTCGTTGTTGCAAATGGCAAGATTTCATTTCTTTTGATGGCTGCATAGTATTCCATTGTATATATATATACCACATCTTCTTTATCCATTCATCTGTTGATGGACATCTAGGTCCTTTCCATAGTTTGGCTATTGTGGACATTGCTGCTATAAATATTCAGGTGCACGTGCCCCTTCGGATCACTACATTTGTATCTTTAGGGTAAATACCCAGTAATGCAATTGCTGGGTCGTAAGGTAGCTCTATTTTCAACTTTTAGAGGAACCACCATGCTGTTTAATGGAACACAATTTTTAAAGAAAGGAGCATTAGGGAGAAATTTTTGTTTCAATCATTTAGTGATATCAGCAAATATATTTACATGCTCTGGAGTGAGGTTTGACTTCAACTGTCATTGGATGGCTACATTTCAACTTTTATGTTTTACAACAGAGCAAGAAGTTCCTCCCTATTGGAGACCGCCAGTTTTGAAGACAGACCAAAATGAGATCACGTGGTGCTAGTTCATGTCTAGAAAATAGGCATGTGGACAACCACCTGGAGCTATTGCTGGGGTATTTAATGTAAGTAAACTACATGAAGCAGACATTATAATGCTTGTCACATTGTAGGTGATCAACAACTCTTAGTTCTCCCGTATGCATTTTTATTTATAGAACTGCATGTGTAGTTAAAGTATTTTAGCATTCATATGACCCTCTGGATAAATCCCTGGGGCAGCCCCCACGTATCATAGACCACATCTGTGCATCCTTACTGACACAGGCATATAGTCAGTGCCAATTAAATATTGTAGTAAAGGAGGTGGAGAGGTGTAATAGTAAGAGCATTGAGTAGTGTCAATATGAAATCAAAGTGAATGTATTGCTTACTAAGCAAGGGATAGCTATAGTCATAAGGCATATCTGAGAACTGAACAAGAATTAATCTTATATCAAGTTTTGGGGAGTCTGGAGTTCAGAGCTCTGAAAGCATTTAGAAGCAGGAGTTTTTAAAGATGGGTTAAACTTTCAGCCTCTTACAAACATGGTCACTGGAGCCAAACAGTTGTTGATTGGCTGAGAAATCAGGTTAATGAAGACAAGTTGCTACTGATAGATTCAGATGGATTTAAAATGGCTCTGGTGAAGGCTCACGACTATGACATTTCTTGAACTTGGAGGACAGGAACAGTTTATTCTTGATAATCTAACTCATTAAGGCTAGAAAAATCTGTAAGCTCGTCTTCTTCAACCACTTGCCCATAAATGCATCCTATGATTTAGCCACATAAACTGAGACAAACTTCTCTGCATGGATAACCGCACTATGTACATCTGAGCATCGTGTTTCTGTTGGGTAAATTGCTGCTCAGTCTTTAAGTCTTTAAGTCAAATGCCATGGAATTTGTAAAGCTTTGGCTAAGTCACACATCCTTGCAAAGTGAAGTATTTTCTGACTCCCTCATCAACACGTAGGCAATGGCAATACCTTTCTCCTCTGATTCCTCTTAGAACCTTGGAACAGCTCTAAACAAGCACTTGTCATTGCATCCTGTAGTTCTGTGTGCATGTGTCCTGTCTCCTCTCCTGCATTTCACATACCTTGAAAATAGGCTATCTTGTTATTTTTTTAATTTCTTTCTTTCTTTCTTTTTTTTTTTTAATTCCAGTGCCTGGCTTAGTGTCTACTGGTAGGTGCTCAAGAGATATCTGCTACTTGCATGAGTAATCAATTTATCGGTTTATCTTTTCATTTCTGAACAAACAGTAGGCTATTTATTTGCATCTTCTTTGTCAGTGAGGGAAGGAAGACATGTAATTTGCTCAAGTATACACTTTACAAGTAGTAGAGCTAACAAACCCAAACTACAAGTTTGTGGAACTTGTCTAGATGGAGGGTTCAGGGCACCCGGTATGAATCTGTTTCACCAGCACAAAGTGGTGGAAACTACTTTCATAATAATAAACACTTAAAAATGCTTATGATGTGCCCAGCACTGCTCTCAACATTCTATTTCTTTCAGCATTTAAATCATTAATGCAACTTTATGAAGTAGGTGCCGTGTTGAGATCCATATTACAGATGGTATAAACTGAATCATCAAGAGGATAGATCGTTTGCTTTGGATGACACAGTTTGTGATCTCAGATCATGATTTGAATCTAGGCAGCTAGGATTTAGTCTTTGTGCCATATCAACTTATCATTATCTGTAATCATTTGCTTCCTTTCTGGTCTTCTTCTTCCCTTCCCAGCCCTTCTTTTCTTTTGAATTCATTTCTTTTCTCTTCACTTTTTTTAAAAGATTATTTATTTATTTATTTGTGTGTGTGTGAGAGAGAGAGAGAGAGGACAGAGAGGCAGACAGTAAGACTCCCCACTCCATGGGGAGCAAAGGGGCTCATTCTGTGACCCTGAGATCATGACCAGAGCGTAGATCAAGAGTCCATTGCTTAACCCACTGAACCACCCAGGTGCTCCTCTCTTCAATTATTTATCTTTCTTTTCCTTCTTCTCTTTCTTCCTTTCTATAATTAAGAAGTAAAACCAAAAACTAAAAACTTTTCCCATGTTCATATGCACTTTCTCGCTGAAGAACTTAATCCAAGCTGATGCAAATCCACATTAAATATTCAAGGTAAATAAAGTCAGTTCTTACGGACCTGTTCCCCAGAGATGAAGGTAGGACATACTCCATGTGACTGAGTTGCCTTGATTTCATATCCAGGCCCATTTTGACTCAATCAAGTGCCTTGACCAGTCAACTTGTACTCTTAACCCCTAGGGGGAAGTAGGAAACTACATTTGTATTTTCTACTTCAATATCTGAATGCAAAGTGTTTTCTGCCACATGATCTTCAGAGCAAAATCATCAGGAAATTCTTAACCTAGTTTGTCTCCACAGCTTACAAGCAGCTGTCATTATAAATAAAGGCTAGTGTCACTTTCATCAAACCTGAAATTTAACACGTGCTTTTGCCACTCAATGAGGGATTTCCTCTAACACACTTACCAGGTAAATCTCCTGTTCTCCAGTGGTTTTACTTTGGTATTAGACTACTATAAAAGCCTATTTGGTGACAAATACTTAACAATATAAAAAAATAATAATGAACCTTGAAAATAAGGCTGACATTTCCAAAACACGGGATTGTTTTTCATAAAATTTGCCATTTTCATCTCCCAAGCCAAAATTATGACTCAGAAATCAGATGTTTAGATCAAGTTGAAATCCAAAATGGGAAAATCATATAAAGTTGACAGTTTCACTCCTGAAATTTATTTCTAGTTCTTAATCAAGGGGAAGTATTTGGAAGATATAATTTATAAAATAGTAAATAAAAACCAGGTATAATAGCATTTTTTAAAAGATTTTATTTATTTATTTGACAGAGAGAGATAGCAAGAGAGAGATCACAAAAAAGGGGAGTGGCAGGTAGAGGGAAAGAGAGAAGCAGGCTCCCTGCTGAACAAGGAGCCCTAAGACATGGGACTCGATCTGGGATAGTGACCTGAGCTGAAAGCAGACATTTAACCAACTAAGCCCCCCAGGTAGCTTTTATTATAAGTTTTTATTATAAGTTTTCCCAACCAGTGTACAGTTAATAAAGATATCATATTATAATTCAGTAATGCAGAATTTCTCATGTGCAATATTCATAAAAATCTGAGAACTAGATTTGTATAAGATGAACCTTTTAAGAGTGTAAAAGAACATTAAAAACTTTTGATGTGATCATCCTTGAATTTTTACCTTACTCATCCAATTTTAACTGCAGGTTCAAATTACTCTATACATACATCATTAGTGTATGCCATGAGTCAGAGATAAAGGAGGAAATATTTCATAAAAGTCTCATAATGCCATCAGCACTTTGAGCCTTCCATTATAGTTCCAAGAGATGCTTTAGAAGTTTATCTGGTCTACCCCCAATGTCTTGAGTCAAGACTTAATTTCATATCTGAAAGAAATGAATTTTTATATGAGAATCTGAAGTCACAGGTGCTATAATCAAGCAGCATCTCCACAAGCCATGGATATTCAAGACTACAGAAGAATATGCATCGGTCATATTTTTTCTTCTAAGTCGCAGAAACCTAGTATTGATTTCTCTGATAACCATGGGATGTATTAGAAGAATTTCAGATATGCTGAATTGATAGGATGCTAGAAAGGTAAACTTGGTGATTGACAAGATCATCAAGATTTTGCACTAGACGTAAGGGAGTAAGAACAATAACCAAAGTCTTTTTTGTGGACACCCTTTTTTCTTTTGCTCATTAAGGATACAATATTCTTAGAGAGAATGTGTGATTGACTAAGCCCATGTAGGAATGGAATGAATTGACCTACAGAGCTTTTGTAGTAGGATGTAGGAACTACCACATCCAAAACATTCACAATGAAGAATTATTCCTCAGAGGAGAACAAAATGAAATAAGAAAGTTGAGTTGGAGGTTGAATGAGAACAATTCTAAAGTGACTAACATCCAATGTTATGTGGAATGTGTGTGTGTGTGTGTGTGTGTGTGAGAGAGAGAGAGAGAGAGAGAGAGATAGCTTTCCCTATTGATAAGAATAGTGTATGAATACTCATATAAAATAATAACTTCACATAAATGTTTCAATATCTAACCCTTAAAGATTGAAAAGCAACAAAATACCATGTAAAGTGTGTGTTTTGAACCAGGAGACTGAATTGGAATTCTGACTATGTCACTTTTAATGTATGATAAGGAGTGTTTGATTTTGCTTTCTGATCACTAGTCACTTGAGTTAAAAAATGAGATTTATAGGGGCGCCTGGGTGGCTCACTGGGTTAAGCCTCTGCCTTCAGCTCAGGTCATGATCTCAGGGTACTGGGATGGAGCCCCGCATTCGACTCTCTGCTTGGCGGGGAGCCTGCTTCCCCCTCTCTCTCTGCCTGCCTCTCTGCCTACTTGTGATCTCTGTCTGTCAAATAAATAAAGTCTTTAAAAAATATGATTTATAAAAAACTGACAACATAGAATGTGGTGAGATGAGAATATTCTTTGTAAAACCCATTTGTAAGATACAGAACACCACAGATAACATTAGTTCTTCATTATTCAGATTCCTGGGTCCAACTAAGAAGGCTAATTTTTTTTTCTTTTATGAACAGATTTTCTGCACTTGCTTATTTCACACCAGAAGGACTCTTCAACAGGCCTCTAAAGACTATGAAATGTTTTCCTCTGGCAGAGAGAAGTGTCAGTCCAACTGAAGAAGCAGTCACAAAACCATTTTTTTAAAAGTGGAAACAATGATCTTAACTAATGAAGAAAGTTGAACTCATGAGCTTAGCTGAAAGCAAAGGTGTGGCTCAGTCATTTTTATTTATGCTTATAAAAAGCCTTCTTGTTTTGTCCTTTCTGTGACTTTTCCCAATTAGCAGGGATATATTTTATACTGCCTGGTGAGGAATTTTATAAATTGTTTATTATTTTTTCTTTTCCGAAAAAAAAAAGAAAACGAAAAGAAAAGAAAAGAGTTTATACATCCCAGATTTTCTCCCTTTCCATGTGGCCCTTATTAATCTTCCCTGGGGGCTTTTTTACCCCCTGCCCTCCTACTTGAGGCTTAGCTGGGATGGTTCCTGCAGTCATAATTGAAAATTAATGATGAGAAGCAGCCCCCAAACACACCATTCCCTTTCCCCCTCCTCAGTCTAAGAAGTGTACAATGTGGATTTTATTTCAGGGACTCCAGAGGTGATTAATAGTCATAGGGCCCTGACACTGGCTTCAGATAAGTGGTGTAGTCTGGCAGGAACACAAATATGTGGACACCATTTCCATTAATCTCTGAACACCACATGGAAAGGGAAAAGTCTTTGCAAGGCCTCTATAAAGGGAGTTATTATTATCAGGCCAAATTTTCTATAAAGAAAAGCTAATTTGTAGCCTCTGTGAACCTACCCAGGAGCAAAGGAATTTCTACACTCTACTTACAAGGTATCTTTTCTACGAATGAGAATATGTAAATGGAGTGAGAGGGTGAATAGTTGGAAAAGAAAAGTATGAAGAAACTGACAATAAAATCCAAGGAATCATGACTACTGGTCTGTGAGCACCATGAGGCTGGCCAGGAGCCATGATTTTGTCGTGGCTCCAGCTAAAGCACACAGACAGTCCTCAATGTTTGTTGAGCTCATGGATGAAGTTTGCATTTTTCAGATGCAATATCCATGATGGATAGTTGATGACTGAAAAATAGTGTAAAATGATAACCTATTTCTGTAATCATTGGAATTATGATTTTCATACTAGTGTTAAACAACACCATGGTCATCTTTGCTAACTGTTATATTGTGGTCTTTATAATACTATCAAACAATGCCACATTCTTCCACCTAGAAAATTCTAAGTAAATCCTATTTCAGATTGTCTTATTATTCTCTTTCTGAATAAAGTCTGTGACCTCTAATCGCTGGTGTCCCTACAAAGAGCACACACTTCATTGACTACATTTATGGATGTTGCAATTATGCATTTAGATGCTCACTCTTTGATCAGTCTGTGAACTTCTTGAGACATAGGTCACACCAGGTGTTCAGTAAATGTTTCTTCAATTAGAGACAGTATTTATTGGAATAGGGTAGCTTGAAGCCAGTTTTGCTTCTTCCTTTGACTTAGACATCTATAAAAGAAAAGTTCTTCTAGCTGTTAAAAACATAGCTATTGGATGGTCTTGTTCTGGATGGGACATCTTTATTCTTTTAATGGGAGATGATGGAGAGGGATATAAATGTTCATTTTCCTTTCCATCCTTATCTCGACACAACACTTTCTCCCCATGAAAGGCTAGGGGTTTTGCTGAGTAGGAGATAGCACAAAATTGTTCTTTTTTAACATTGGTCATTCCTATTTCTTTCAGTTCTTCACCAACACTTAGTACTATCAGACTTTTACACTTTTGCTTATCTGTAATTGTATTATAAAGGTTTTAAAATATAGCTATCTGATTATTGAGATTTAGTATATTTATTTATTGCTATTCAGTTTTCCTGTTGAGTGAAGTGTCTCTTAAAATATTTACTTGTATTTACATTACAAATGAAAGTGTTTTTAAATTTAATTTTCAGATTAGGCTCATATACATTAATATCATTGATTTTTGTGTATCAATATTGTATCCTACAGCCTCATTATAGTGACTTATAATAGTTTCTAATTTTCATTAGATTCTTTAAAATAGAGATAAGATTTTCTATATTTTCAGAAAATAAATTTCTTTTTATATTTTTACCTCTTCCTTTCCAATCTATATGTATTATATTTTTTCTGACTTCCTTGTATTACCCAACGAAGGTCTCTAGAACAATGTGGAATAGAAATGGTGAAAAAAGAAATCCTTCCTCTATTTCTGATATTAGTTAGGAATTACTCAGTCTTTCACCATTAAGTATGACACTTGCTATAGGATTTATTAAATGCCTTTCAGCAGGTCCAGGAAGTTTCACTTTAGTCCTGATTTGATGAGAATTCTTATGAACAATAGGTATTGAATTTTGCCAAATGACTTTCTGCAGCCGTTGATAAAACTGTTTTTCTTCTTCTTCTTTTTTTTTTTTTCTTGAGATTATGGCTTACATTGATTGATTTAAAAAAAAATAAACCAAACTTACATACATGTCACTTGGATATGATGTAGTTTCTTTTCTTCCTGTGTTAATGGATCAATTTGATAATATTTCATTAAAAGATTTGTTTCTATATTCAGCAGAAATATTGATCTGTAATTCCTTTTTTTTTCCTTGTAATACCTTGCTGGATTTGGTAGTAAGGCAATGCTTTTTGGGAAATGCTCCTTCCTCTTCTATTCTTAGAAGAGATTGTGTAGAATTGCTATTATTTCTTCTTTAAATAGCTTGTATCATTCATCAGCAAAACTATCTAGCTTGGAGATTTCTTTTTGTTAGGTTTAAAACTAAAACTTAAATAGCTTATAGGGCTTTAATAGTTACAGAACTATTCAGGTTATTTCATTTTCGGTGTATTTTAATAGTTTATGGGTTTTTAAGATTGGTCTACTTTAAGTTGATGAATTACGTGCACAGAGTTTCTAGTATTTCTTTAAAATCTATGGGGTCTGTAGTGAAATCCCTTTTTGAATTCCAAATATTGGAGTTGGGAAGCATTTTTTCCTCTCACATTCTTGAAGGGGATATTTTAGAATTGTTTCATTTCTTCTCTGTGTTTGGGAAAATTTATTTACCAGTGATGCCATCTGGGTTTCGGCTTTGTCATTATTGTTTGTAGTGATGCTTTGTTTTTGTTTTTGTTTTTAGAAGAAGTGAATAATAAATTCAACTTCTTTGATACAGTCCTGTACAGAATATCTAGTTTCTTGAGTAATACTGCTAATTGTTTCTTTTAATGAATATTTCCATGTTATATATGTTGTCGATGTTCTTATGATGATCTTGATTACAATTACAATTTTCAATGTCTGATTAATCTACCATGTTGTGTACCTTTATCTCAAATCTTGAAAATTATGCTTCAGTCTTTTTCCTTGGTAATCCTAATTGTATTGATCTATTCAAGGAACTGGAGTTTATTTTCACTGCTTCTATTGTTTTTATGCTTTTTTAAAATCATTAAGATTTTACTTATATTTTTATTCTTACCTTCTACCTACATATTTTGGGTTTAATTACTCTTTTTTTTTAAATTAGCTTCCTAAAGTGGCAGCATAGATCATTAATTATACACCCTCTTTGTATTCAATATGAGCATTAATGTCTATATATTTCCATCTGTGCTTTGCTCTAACTGCTTGCCATGAAGTTTGATGTGATGTATTTTCATTATTATTCAGTACAAAATAACGTCTAATTTTGTTAATGTTTAATTTAAAAATTCATGAGTTTGATTTTTTAAATGTATCTTTCTCAATTTCCAATATTTCTAATTTTTCTCATTATTGATTTACTTATTTATCTTTTTCTTATTTTTGTGATCTGTGCTAAGTTAGTCATCTTTCTTTTCATGGTTCCCCTCAAAGTCATGTTCCCCTTTTCTCTCTTAAATATTTTTTCATTACTTTTTAAAAAAAATTGTATTTATTTTTTAAAATTTCTTTTCAGTTTTCCAGAATTCATTGTTTATGCACCACACCCAGTGCTCCATGCAATACGTGCCCTGCATAATACCCACCACCAGGCTCACCCAACCTCCCAACCCCCGCCCCTCCAAAACCCTTAGATTGTTTTTCAGAGTCCATAGTCTTTCATAGTTCTTCTCCCCCTCCAATTTCCCCCAAATCCCTTCTCCTCTCCATCTCCCCATGTCCTCTGTGGTATTTCTTATGCTCCACAAATACGTGAAACCATATGATAATTGACTCTCTCTGACTTATTTCACTCAGCATTACTTTGTGTTTAGCCTAAGTTAGTGTGTTAGTTGTGTTTAGCCTATAGTTTGCCTAATAATCAACTTACTTTTGTACTATGGTTTAATTAAAAATTCCCTTATTGATAGGTGTATGGGGTTTGCATCTTACTCTATTTTGTACCACTTCACTGAATAGCCCTTTATGTGGCTTTCTATATTTTTGCCAATTTATCCCTGGAAAAGATTTCTAGGCTAGGGCTGGTATTTCTTGGTCTAAATGTAAGTGAACTTCTGTTTGGGGAAGACGTAGCAAAATTTCCCCTTGTGCAAGTTTTGCTGTTTTCCATTGTTATCACCAATGTACAAGACTGTCTATTTCCCACAACCTTGCTGACAAGTATGTCACTAAATTTTGATTTTTTTCTTATCTTGCTGATAAGAAATTTTATCTCAGTGTCACCACTGTTATAAATCAAGTGCCTCTACATGTGGATATATATGCACACATTTTTCTTCTCTTAATACTAAAATAACTGATAGTGTAGGTCTTGTGTTTTGTTTTATTTGTTAACATTTTCTTAGCTTGGTCCTTTAAAATGCCACATAAATTTTGAGTCACTGCTAACTCTTACATATATACACACACACGTATTCACACAGTTTGATTTTGAATGATATTTCACATAGGTTAATTTTGAGAGACATGTTTAGAATATTGACGTCTCCAATTTTAGATCATCATGTATGTCTTCATTTCTTGAAATTTTTCTTAAATTTCCTCAATATTTTCAGTTTTCAACTTAGAAGCCTTATGTTTGTTTATATGATCCTAAACCTAAAGAGAGTGTCACACATTAATTCTAATATTTTAGTTATTTTCTTTTGTATTTTCTATATAAAAATGTGTTCTAGAAAAACAATGACTATTGAGTTCATTCTTCCCATTTACACCATTTTTACTTTTATTCTCATGTATTGCATTAAAGAGAAATAGTTTTAAAGGGCATTCAATTTATTCAGAAATCTTAGGGAATGTTTTTAATATTTCACCATTAATTTCTATGTTTTCTCTTAAATAGAAAAGAGCCTTCTGTTTCTAGTCTGCTGCTAATATTTATATTAGAATGTGTTTAATTTTATCAAATGCTATTTTCAGCATCTTTTGAGAGTATTTTGTTTTGAAGTTTTTCTACTTTTCTGTTAATCTTATAATTTTAACTTATTTTATTTATTTTTTTAACTTATTTTGAACATTATACTAATCAGTAATTACAGAAACAATTCATAATCAATTGTGACATATCACTTATTTATGTATTACTACATTTTTTTGCCATTAAAAGTTTTGCGTCTATTTCCCCGAGAAATTTTATCCAGTTATTTTCCTGTCTTTGTCATATTTTGGTACCAAGTTTATGTTAGCCTCAAAAGAATGAGTTGCAATGTGTTCCATCTTTTTAAAATCTCTGTAATTTTTTTCTAAGACTGTTTTTGTTGTTATTGTTTTCTTCTTTCCAATTTTAGATGAATTCACAATCAAAGCATTGTAGCCTTCGATATTTCTTTGTGGAATATTTGTAATTACAGATTCATTTTTAAAATGTAGAACTTTGAAATATTTCTGCTTCTTTTTGTATTGACCTTGTACTTTTTTTCTTAAAGATAGATACATTTCATCTAAAATTTAAAATATAAAATTTTTACTGTAATCTCTCTTTGGTTCTTCTTGCTGGGGAGCTCTCATTTTTATTAGTGTTTTTCAAAGATTTTTTTTTGCTTTCTCTTTTGTTTTACTGAATCTATTACAATTAAAAAATATAAGGTAATATATAAGAAAATAAATCATGTCTCTTTTCTAATGTTTTTGAGGGGTTTTTTTTTGAGATTTTTTAAATTTTAGTTTTATTCCAGCTTATTGAGTTAAAAATCTCAACTTAATGATTTTTCAGCTTTTGTTTTTTTCAGTATATTAATTTAGGACTGGTTATTTAACTTTAAGCATCATGTCAGCTTCATCTCACAAATTGAATAAATCTTTTTAAAATTTCTAATTTCTGTTGTGATTTCCTTTTCTACCAATGACTATTTCTAAAGTACATACCTTGGGAAGCCTGGATGGTTCAGTCAGTTGGTTAAGCATTTGACTCCTGGTTTGGCTCAGGTTATGATCTCAGGGTCCTGAGATTGAACCCTAGATTGGGCTCCATGCTCAGTGCCGAGTCTGCTTATCCCTCTCCTTCCCCTTCTGGTCCTCCCCCTGCTCTCTCTCTTTTTCAAATAAGTAAAATAAAATAAGATAAAAAATAAAAAGTACATACCTTAATTTCCAAATGTTGCTTTATTTCCTAGTTGATCTTATCAACCTTTATTTTTTAAATTTAACTTCACTCTGACAATAGAACCTGTTTAAATATTTTAATCTTTTCCAGTGTTTATGGACATGCTTTTTGTCTTAGCATATAGTCAATTTTGACCAACAGTCCATATGAACTTGTAAAAGATGTATATTCTGTCACTGCATGGTGTAGTTTATTAATTTTATCAGTGAGGAAAATATGTTGGTTATGCAAAACACCTATATTCATACAGATTAATTTTTATGCTTAGTCTATCAACTATTGAAAGGGATTGCTCTTCTTCTTATTTTATTATTGTTTGCCAATTTCTTCTTTGAGTTCTGTCAGTTTTTCCTTGACATAAGTTCTGCTATGGAATTAGAGGTGCATAAATGTAGAACTGTTATGTCTTACTGAAGACTGACTTTTACATCATGAAATAAGCTCATTATTTTTTAGTGATGATTCTTACAGTTAAGGTTTTTTTGATATTCAAATTATACAGATATATATTCATACAGGTATTTATATATTCATGTACATGTTTATATACAAATTCATATGTGTATGTATGTATGTATATATAATATACTAGGTCAGTGTTTGTGTGATGTTTCTTACATCGTTTTGCCTATAGCTATTATGTATCTTATAAAAGACATTGAAAGAGCTGTTTCTTATAGGAAGTATGAATATATATATGTAAATATATATATGTGTATATATATAATGTATATTATATATATGAGGATTCTTATTTACCTTGACATTCTTTATTTTAATTAGATTATTTAGTCTATATACAATGTGTTTATATGGTTACATCTTTATTATTTGTTTCTAATTTTTTCTGCCTTTTTAATTTTTCTCACAGCCTTCTTTTGGACACTAATTTATACACTCTTTTACTGTGTTTTGAATGTTTATCCTACCACAGTTTACATCCTTAATTTCACACATTTTCTTCATTATGCATTCCACCTGCCAGACAACACTGGGACCTTAGAGAATTTCCTTATAATCAACCTGTCTTCTGTGATATTGTTGCTATGCATTTTAATACTTTTATAGCCCCATAATGATTACGGTATTTTCTATTTCTTCCTTGTTTTCCATGTTTCCTATCATTTTCCTTCCACCAGAAGAACTTACTTCAGTATGACTTCTAGTATGTACACGTCTTTTCTCTCTGACTGCTTTCGGGTTTTTCTTCTATTAACTGGTTTCTAGAAATACTACTCTGATGTTCCCTTATACACATCCACACATTTTCTTTTTATTCATCTTCCATCTTATTATTGTGGCAACATCACACAACAGTTTACAAAAACTCTTAACCATTGTCTCTTCTAATATATAACTTCTGCCCGATTCACTTTGTTTTTAATTCCAGAGCATCAAGGACACTAGACCTTTCACCATGTTTATGTGCATGTCTCTTACACCCTTATCGGTGTTCTTTGATCTTTTATGATTCCCATGAATCTGCTTGCATGTTTTTTACTCAACTATCATCCCTTTAACTAATTATCTTTTCTATTTTTTGCTGTATGCTTTTTTAAACCCATCTATTAGGTTGCATTTTTAATTCTAGATACTCTATTTTTTTTAAGAATTTCTGTTGTTTGGTGACTTCTTTTTTATTTATTTTCACAAATATTTTAACCACAGTTCTTTCAATATCTGTTTGATATCTAGAATTACTCAGATACTTGTAAATTTGTTTCTATTTCTATTTTTACTTGACCCTTTGTGTATGTGAGAATACATATATATGATATACATGAAATAGATATGCTTGAAATATATTATATACACATAATTGCAAACAGGACACTGGGACATGGGGCAGGAAAAATAAGTAGTCTTCAGGTGCTATTATTTTCCTTAGAGGCTTCAGCCTACCCACTAGGAGATATAAAGTGACAGCAGATCACCTTAATCCATTCAGAACCTGAATTGACTCTAGGCCAGTTTGTGGTTTTTGCAAGATTTCCTTTACTTCTGGTTTATACATAGTCTTAGAATATAGCTCTGCAAGTTCCTGGCTTAAAGTCTTGGATCTTATATTTTGATTTTGTTTTTCTGTTTATTTCTCCCTAGCACCATGAGACAGCCAAGAAGGAACCTTTGTCTTTTCTTGACTACAATTGGAAAACCTCTAATGTTTTGCTTTTAAGAAAAGTGCTTGCTTATTGATCAAGATATATACATTATCATGTTAATGATGTGTCAATTAAGTTTTATTTTATTAAGTGTATCTTTATCATGTGTGCTGATATTTGGTAAATGCTTTCTCTGCATCTTTGAACATAGTCATATACAATTTTTTTCTTTTAAGATTTATATGGCCTTATTTATGACCATATTTATGGCCTTTCTAATACTGAATAACACTTGCATTACTGAAATGAACTACAGTTGTTTATCTTGTATTATTTTTTAGGTGCTATTAGATTTTATTTGCTAGTGTTATATCTAAGAATTTTGCATTGATATTTAAACTAGAATGTATTTGTACTATATCAAGTTCATGCAATGTTTAAGATAAATGCTATGCTCATGTTATAAAGCAGAAGTAGAGGCTGTCCTTCTTTTTAATGCTCTGGAACACTTTATATAGTGTTAAGATTACCTGATTGTTTAAGAAGTTGGTAAAATTCCTATATGAAGTTGACTGGATTTTATGCTTTTTGGTAGAGGGCTCTTTAGATACTTTCTGCATTTCTTCCAGAGTAATTAACCTGGTTATATTTTCTGTATACTGAGTAGAGTTAAGTTTTCTGAGAAATTGATCTATCTGACCTCAGTGTAAATTTGTCCTTTGTGTTCATGATAGAGTTTGCAAAATCCCCCTAAGTTTGGCATTTATTTTTGAATTCTAGTGTGTGTCAGCTTTCTAACTCATTAGTTTCTGCTTTATCTTTATGACGATTTCCATCAGCCTTCTTTTCATTTACTTTGTCATTCTTTTCCTAGATTTTTAAATTGGATAGTTAATTCATTTAATTCACTTCTCATTTGTATTTATGTAGGTATTCAATAGTATAATTTTTTACTCACAACTCTTTAACTATATGCCTCAAATTCTTTCATATCTTACTTTTATAAACCTTATATTCAGGTAATTCTAAAGTCCTTTATATATACCCTTTGACCTAAGAGTTGTTTAATATCATGTTGATTATTATTTTTATTTCAACATGAAAAGACATTTCCTGCTGATGTTATTTCTCATTGGGACCAAAGAATGTTCTTTTTTTTTTATTGAAGAAAATTAGCATTTAGTGTTATATGAGTTTCAGGTGTGCAATATAATGGCTCAACAATTCTATACATTACTCCGTGCTCATCAGGATAAGGGTGCTCTTGATCTCCATCACCTAGTTCATCCATCCTTCCTCCCACATTCCCTCTGGCAACCACGAGTTTGTTCTTTGTATTAGAGTCTGTTTGTTTGTTTGTTTGTTTGTATGTCTGTCTTTTTTTTTCTTTTTTTTTTAATTCCACATATGACTAAAATCATATGATGTTTATCTTTATCTGACTGGCTTATTACACTTAGCATAATACCCTCTAGGTCCATCCACATTGTTGCAAATGGTATGATCTTATTCTTTTTTTTTTTTTTTTTTATGGCTGAGTAATCTCTCTCTCTTTCTCTCTTTATCCATTCACCTGTGAGTGGACACATAGGTTGCTTCCATATCTTGGCTATGGTAAATAATACTGTGATAAACATGGGGGTGCATAAATCTTTTTGAATTAGAGTTTCTTTTAAAAAAATCTTTTTAAAAAAGATTTTATTTATTTATTTGACAGAGAGAGATCACAAGTAGGTGGAGCAGCAGCAGGCAGAGGGGAAGGGGGAGGGGGAGGCAGGCTCCCTGTAGACCAGAGAGTCTGATGCGGGGCGTGATCCCAGGACCCTGAGATCAAGACCTGAGAGAAGGCAGAGGCTTAACCCATTGAGCCATCCAGGCACCCCAATAAATAAAATCTTTTAAAAAATGTCTATTCATATCCTCTACCCATTTTAAATGGATTATTTGGTTACATGTTGGCATTGAATTGTGTCTTTTCTTTATATATTTTGGATACTAACCCCTTTTTGGATCATTTGCAAATATGCTCTCCCATTCAGTAAGTTGCTTTGTCATTTTGTTGATGTTTTCCTTCTCCTTGGATTTTTTTTTTTTTTAATTTTGGTGTAGTCCTGATACTTTAATTTTGCTTTTGTTTCCCTTGCCTCAGAAGACATTATTTATAAAAAACATTTCTACAGCTAATGTCAAAGAAATTACTGCCTATATTTTCTTCCAGGATTTTTATGGTTTCAGGTCTCACATTTAGGTCTTTAATCCATTGTGAGAATGCAGTTTTAATTATGTCTAAGTGGTTTATAAATTTTGTGTGTGTCTGTTGGAAATGTACCCAATACATCAAAATTAAAATGAAAGTGTACCCAGTATATCAAAATTAAAATTACAGCTATTACATACCTTTGATACCACTTTGGGAGGTTAAGGGCTTTTTCATTCTATTACTTATTTACTACTTTGCCTCAGTTGGCTGTTAAATCTCATTAAGTTCTATAATACATTAGAATACCACACAACAAAAAACTTAGATATCATTTTCACATTATATTCCAGAAACTTAGAATACCTAGCATATAGTAGCTCTTCCTTAAATATCTTTTGGTGAATTCATTATTTTCATGACTTTCTGTCTAAAGATAATATTTTCTTCTTTCAAAAGTCATTGTGATAAATTGTATTAATTTATTATATTATAAATTGTATATTTTAATAATACATATTCTTTACATTTCTGGAGTTAAATCAACTTCATAGTGATTCAATTAATTAATTAATTATATTATATTATATTATATGTTAGTTACCATACAGCACTTCGTTAGTTTTTGATGTAGTGCTCCATGATTCATTGTTGGCATTAACACCCAGTGCTCCATGCAATATGTGTCCTCTTTAATATCCATCACTGGGCTCACTCATCCCCCCATACTCCTCTCCTCTAAAACCCTCAGTTTGATTTGCTGAGTCTGTAGTCTCCTGTGGTTCATCTCTCCCTCTGATTTCCCCCCTTCATTTTTCCCTTCCTTCTCCTAATGTCCTCCATGCTGTTCTTTATGTTCCACAAATAAGTGAAACCACATGATAATTATTTTTCTCTGTTTGACTTATTTCAATTAGCACAATCTCCAGTCCCACCCATGTTCACACAGATGTTGGGCTTTCATCATTTTTGATGGCTGAGTAATATTCTAATTTATATATATGGACCATATTCTCTTTATCCATTCATCTGTTGAAGGGCATCTCAGCTCCTTTTATAGTTTGGCTATTGTGGACATTGCTGCTATGAACATTGGGGTGCATATGGCCCTCTTTTCACTACATCTGTATCTTTGGAGTAAATACCTAGCAGTGCAGTTGCTGGTCATAGGGTAGCTCTATTTTTAACTTTTTAAGGAAACTCCACGCTGTTTTCCAAAGTGACTGCACCAACTTGCATTCCCACCAACAGTGTAAAGGGGTTTCCCTTTCTCTACAACCTCTCCAATATGTTGTTTCTTGTCTTGTCAATTTTTGCCATTCTAACTTGTTTAAGATGGTATCTCAATGTTGTTTTGCTTTGAATTTCCCTGATGGCTAATGTTTAACATAGCGATTTATTAAATTATTTATATACTGCTAAATTTAATCTGCTAATATATGCTTCTGTATTTTATATTTTTCTTCAAAAGCAAAATGGGACTTTGTTTTTCTCTACCATCCTTATTCAGTTCAGTTCACAATTATCCTATTCTCATAAAATAAGTCATCCCTTTTGCTTTCAATCTTTAAAAATGTTTATAAAAAATAAGAGTTTGTATATCACAAAAATATCTTGTATTTTAACTATAACATACAGGAAAAAAAATATTTGGACCTGATTTGTTAGATGAATGAATGTTTAACTACTAATTATAATGATGTTTGTGCAAGGATCTTAAAACTCTCAAGTTTTGCATGTGTTATTTCAGTAAGTTATATTTTCAAAAAATTGTTCTTGTGGTCTAAATTTTCAAATTCATTGATATAAAATCCATTTTTTTATTTTTATTTTTATTTATTTTATTTTATTTTTTGTATTTCAGTAGGCTCCACACCTAGCATGGAGCCCAGTGCAGGACTGGAACCCACAATCATGAGATCAAAACCATGAGATTATGACCTGAGCCAAGATCAAGAGTTAGACACTTGACTGACTGAGCTACCCAGATCCTTCTTTTATTTTTAACTAAAACTGCAGGATATGTTTATGACCTCTTTTTAAATTCTGGTGCTATTTTCTTGATTTTTATCTCTGTGAATTTTTTTAATTGTGAGCTCTATAATTATAATTCCTGAAAACTTCAATTAGTAGAATTTTTTTCCTTTTTTCCCCCCCTTGGAGTGAGGCAAATATAAAAAAAAATAACAAAAATATAAATTAAGTTTTATTAAACTGAACTGTAGTTTTATTTCTTTATAAAATAAAATAATCTTATTCCCAAAGTACAGCTTTGCATCACCTGTTTATTTCAAAGGAGGCTTGCTCATTTGGGGAAAGAAAAAAAAAAAGCAAAGATCATTTGTCAGACAAGGAATCAAATTCTTGGACAGGGTGGAGTTGTTGGTAAACTTTATACATTGCTCCTAAGCAAGGTGCAGCTAAATTTTGGAACTGAGTGGTTTGTTTACTACATGCTGAATGCTAATCTAATGGTAATTTAAGGTTAAGGATGTTTGCCAGTCCCAGAGGTCGATGTACAGATGATAATGGTTCTGTACCTTTGGATCTTCAAGTTTGTAAGGAAGCAGAGTTACCTGTCAGACTAGTTTAGCACAAATTTTACCTGAAAATAAGCACCTGGGAGCTAATGTGCTCTATAATGTGCTCTAGTAAGAACCACTTAGTATTCTGCCCACATTTTCCTTTCTTCCAATATAGTTTCACAGCCAGAATCCTGGTTCAATTCTCAGATCTCAGGCCCTGTCTGTAAATATAGTCTTATTTATTCATTCAACACATATTTATTAATACCATCTCTGTGAAAGAACTGTATAGGTTTCTGTGACCATGACACTACGTAAATAACAGTCACACTCCTAGTCTTGGAGATCAGTTTGACTTAGGATTCCTCTGTTCTCATCTGGACTTTAAGGTAAAAGAGAATGTCCTAAATTATTGTTTTGACCATACCAGGTTCTGACAACAAGCCTGTAAAATTCCCCCATACCCAACCACAGAAAAACATCATTAAAGAAATATTCTATATACTCTTCTATCTCTTTCTTGTTTTGCTACCTGATCTTTATTAGAAAAGAGAGTACTCCATTTTTATAGTTATCGGTACCTATCCCAGTGTCTTGGAGTTTCCCTATTAAGCTCTCAAAGTATTTCTGCATTTAATTTTGTGTCATGAAAACTCTGATTAAATAACTTATTTAACCAACACTTAATGCATACATAATACACACATGTGCTATATAGTTATCAGATGATGCGGGCTCGTTGATGTTTAAGAAAATGAAGAGAGTCTGTGCCATCTTATCCAGACATTGTGAAAAATAGCTATTGTGAATTAATTACAACTGTGATAAATGTTACAAAGGGAAAATGTATGGTGCAGTGAGAATGATTTATCAAGAAAACTGAACAAATCTGAGTGCCAAAGAATTATATCTTTAGGATATGACATTTAAACTGAAATTCAATGAGTAAGAGTGGCCTGAATAAAGAGGACTATAGCTCTGCAGGAAGAAAGAGCAACCTCTGTGAGTTTCCTCAGTAGGAAATTAACCAACTGAAATACTCAGTAATAGGAATGGTAATTTTCAATTCATTTTTCCTCTTTTAAATAGATTTTACTGGGTCTCAGAAGGAAGGGGAGTGGAGGGAGGGGGTAACAGGGTGATGGGTATTAAGGAAGTCATGTGTTGTGATGTGCACTGGGTGTTACACATAACTGATGAATCATTGAACACTACATCAAAAACTAATGATGTACTATATGGTGGCTACTGAACATCATAAAAAATAATGATAAATAAATAGACTTTATTTTTAAAAGCAGTTTTAGGTTCATTACAGAATTGGACTTTATATTCATTATTAATCCAAGTGTTTTTTTTTTAATTTTTTATTTTGAAATAATTGTAAATTTAGAAGAAGTTGAAGAAGTATTAGAGAGATCTGTGTACTCTACATTCAGTTTTCCCCAGTGGTGGCATCTTATATAATTTAGTTCAATACTGAAACTATCATTCTGGCATTGCCACAATGAATATGAATAGTTTTGTGATGGTTAACTTTTTAGTGTTAACTTGGCCTCTTCCTGGTTCTCCTGCCTGACTTTCTTCAAATTTGAAATGTAACTCTATTCTGATCTCCAGCACTTATGCATCTGTAATCAGGTGTATGTATATATATATATATATATATACACATATATATATATCTTGTCTTTAATCAGTTAATATAATAGATGGTGTTGATTGATTCTTAATTTGCACTACACTTACATCTCCTTAATAAACTTCACTTGGTTATGGTGCATAATTTCTTTTACATACTGTTGAATTCCCAAGATTTGGTTAAAAAAAACTTGCATTTATATTCATGAGGGATATTGGTCTATAGTTGGTGTTGTGGTTTTTATTTTTTGGTTTGTTTTTTGTTTTTGTTTTTTACAGAGTTTCTCTCTGGTTTTCATTCAGGTTAATGCTGACTTCATAAAATGAGTTGGAAAGTTTTTCCTCTTCTCCTATTGTATGTAAGAGATTGTGTAAATTAGTGTTATTCCCTTAAATGTCTGGCAAAAATCACCAGTGAAAACTGTGCCTGGAGATATCTTTTTAGCAGTTCATTATATATCTTATATATATAATATATAATATAATATACATATATTTTTAATATCCTTAATAGCTATAGGGATATTCAATCTTTTTTAAAAACATTTTTATTGGCAAGTTGTATTTAGCAGGTAGTTTGTATTCTTCAAAGAATTGGACTATTTCATGTAAGTCATCAAATTTTATGTGTAGAGTTGTATGTTATATTCACTTACTCTTTTAGTATCTGTCAGGTCAGTAGTGGTATCAACTGTTTCACTCCTGGCATTAGTAATTTGTGACTTCTCTCTTTTTTGTTAGTTTTGATAGAGTTTTATTAACTTTCTTGATATTTTCAAAGAATTAGCTTTCTGTTTTACTGATATTTCTCCATTGGTTTTCTGGGTTTTGTTTTATGTAGTTCAACAGTGTGGTTTTGTTAAGTTGTTTTTGATAAAGTGAACAAAGTAGGAAGTAATACATTTCATTAAAGTCAACTAGTTAATTTCCTGTACTCCTAATCTCATAGGAGTATCCAAAAATATAATTGAGACAAAGAAATTTTTGGTAACCTGCAGGTGTCAATGATCAAGAGAACCCCTCCATACAAACTCTAAATTCATGCAAATGATTACAGGTAAGTCTTTAAATGTTCATGGACAATTCCAAACTAAAGACAAGAGATAACTTGGGTGTATAATTAAAAAAAAAAACCCTCAAAACAGTGTAATATATATGATCACAAATATCATTGTTGTTGTGGCCTATGGCAATTTCTATAAGAAATCTTGATCACACAAGAAAGAAAAACCAAGGTTCAGAAGGAAGAAGACTTGAACATCTAATCAATGTCAAGGTAGAATAATGTTTATTAATAATGTTTATTAATGTGCCCTAAATCTTTTCGTTGCTTGAATGTAGTCACTCTACACAGAGCAATCATCTTGACATCAACTTGAGTTTGGGAGGAAATATGAAGGACTCAAAGTGATGAAAATAGTTAATGTTTAAAGCAAGAGGACTAGTCATCTCCTACAAATTTTATACCCCTAGTATCTTTATCTATATCCGAAAGGCTAAGTAATTACAACTGAGGCTACAAGCTCTTGAAAAATATTAGGACACAGTATGGTGTAGAGAACAATGTTACACCCTTTTTTCCCTAAAGCATGTCCCCTCCCCACTTGAAATCCATGAGAAGGGACATAAGTTAAGGCTGGAGAATCTTACCCCAAGTACATATCACTAAATGTTGTGACTAATAAGACAAAAATTTTAAATGGTGGGTATTCTTAGGAATTAATGAACCAGACAAAGTAATTTTTATGGAAACAAATTGACTATCTTCAGAGAGAATTAAAATGTTGGAAGGATAAACCAAGAGCGAGGACTCACAAAGTACAATCCAGAATAAACTCACAATGGTTGACTGAAAGAAATCGATATAGAGTTGAAAAGTGGAACTGATATAGCTAAGAACAAATCAGTGAGTTAAATTATTTTTTAATAATTTTCCCATAAAGATTCAGGAAGAAATTAAGTGGCAGAAAATATAAAATAGATGATTTTTAAAAGGGAGGTTGGAAGGCCAACATTCATAGAATAGTTTTCATAATTGATCAAAATAAACAATTAGAGAACTATTTCAAGTGATAAAGGCCAAGGATTTCCAGAATTATCTGAAAAAAAAAAAACAAAACTAATAAGATTCATTCAGCATCAAACAGGGAATTCAAGAAACATGTGCATGAAAAGTATATCTAAAACCCAAGAATACTGAAACAAAAGTTATTAAAATCTTACCAAAAATCCCCACAACACAAATCAGCTATGAATGGACAAGAACACCTAAAAAAATGATTGAATAATATCTTCACAGTTTTGAAGCTTTTCCTTTTGAACCACACAAGAAATGAAAGGGAAATGGCTCTTAAACATATGAAAATATGGTCAAACTCATTCTTAGTGATAGAAATGGAAGTTAAAACTACATGGAGACATTGCTTTGATTGTACTGAATTGTCAAAAGTTAAAATGAAGAGTCACTGAGACTTGAATGAAAATGTGGAAGGAAAGATGCAGCTGGAGCCCTTTAGGCAGAGTACCATATGCCATATCACGAAACATGGATTTTCTTCTACATGCAGTGATGAACAAATGGAGGATAAGTAAAAATTAGAGGATGAGGAAACTCAAATATACTAACATTTAATTTGTTGACTATATACAACATGACTCTGCTAGCCCAAATCCCAAAAGCTTAATATAATGAACATATTTTTCCCCAGGTCATATGTCCTACTGGGTCAGCAGGAGGACTCCGACCAAAGTGGTTATGAAAAAAACAGTCTGAGCCACTGAACCAAATGCTTATTTTGATGTGTTTTCCCATGATTACCATGGCAGAGGGATAGCAAAGTGCAAATGGCATACGGTTTCTTTAAGCTTCCATCCAGAAGTGATACATCACATCTGCTCACATTTGCCAAACCATGTCATAAATCCATATATAACTTCAAAGGGGGCAGGGACCTACAATCTTACCCAGAAAGAGGAGATTTGTGAATGCCTCTAATGACCATGAAAGTTAGCATTAATATACTCTCTACAGTGAATAAAAGAATCTATTAATCTACTTATTAAGCATTCATACTTAATTATGCTGATTTATGAAATTAATAATGTGTGCTGGGCTTGTTTATGGGCATAGCTCTGTATAATCTTACATAAAAAATGAATACGTACATGACAAAATGTATTTTATTTTAATTTATTATTTCATACACACACACACACACACACACACAGAGTAATAGGATATTAGTTCTTTTTGTTTTTCCTGGCTGGGTGAGGAAGAACAGTTGAATGTGTCTTGTTCTTGAATATATCATAATTATAATTCTATTTGGACAATTTAATATTGGCAGTAGTTTTCTGCCTATAAAAATGATCTGTTCAAACATATTAGGCATTTACCACTTTTGTCTCCAGAGTCCAATCTCCAGGATGAAATTCACTGTCCTGTAATGCGGCTCAAGTGAGGCTTATTTTACTACTTCCCAGACAAGGGAATGGGGTGATACTCATAATAATCAAAATAAAATCTGGCTTAATTATAACACTACTACCCCATTAGTCTGCAGAACCTTTCGGCGAATCTATCAAAACCCCTGAGGGAGGAAAGGATTGATGACCTTCCTTAGGCAAAGCTCTTCTTCAAAGACATGGTAGGAGCAATAAAAAAATAGCCACCAGGTTGTTTATACACATTTCTCTCATTTACGTCTTATAAGGAAGCTGTGAGAGCATCATTATTAGTTACCATTGAAAACCAAATTTGAACACAATCCATCTGACTACCAAGCCAAGCTTTTAACCACTACATCACTCTGATTCTTTTTTATTTGGAATAAAGATTGATTGTTGCATAAATGACCCAAATAATATTTATAATTCAATTTCCTAAGATAAGAAACATCACCAAAAAATAAATAAATAAAGGACTTTTCCACTTATTTAAAACCTTCACAATTTATAAGAAGATAAAAGAAATTCATTGGTAGATATAGATAGTAATTTTTGGCTTATTTGAACCATGCAGTTTATCTTTTTAACAAAGGGGTGTGTGTGTATGTGTGTGTGTGTATGAGCGTGTCTTTTTTTTTCTTTCTTTCAATTTCCAGGTTTATCAACTTAACTGCACTCGTACTAGTACTTCTAGAAACATTAATTCATGGAAAGCTAAAGATTATAAAAAGTAAATGGATTCTCTAAAGAAAGAGGCCACAAAAATACCACCAAAGAAAATGTGATAGAAGTAAAGTCATTCCTTTGTTTTCCCTTGAAAATAGAGAAATGCAGGATGTTAGTGTTGAAGATGACCAGAGAGACATGTCTTAGGTCAACACCTCACATATGGAAGGAGAAACTGAAGTTCATCATCTGGAGGGTGGAGAGTCTGATTTCCCCCAAATGCACAGCTGCCTATGAAAGAACAGCTTAATAACGTTCTTGACTAGAAGAGTCCTTGTGAGTAACAGTGGGTTACTATGGTGTTTGCAGAGACTAAATCATGAGACTTCAAATAAGTGTTTCTTGGCCTAGCCAAATTTGTGAGTTGGTGAAAGAACATAAGCCTTTAGAGTCCTTCCACCATATACCCCAGGTTGCTCAGACTTCAAAAGAAGAAAAATTACATCTTTCCTGAATCACAAATATATACTTTTGACCAAGTATATTAGGAGAACTGAGCACCAGAAGAAAGTGTTTTATCAGCTCAGATGTGCTTGTAATGAATTAGAAAAAGCTCAAACCACCTATGGCTAAATGAAATTATGGACCCACAATAGTTTTCTGACCTATATCCATCAAAATGTCAAAAGGATATTAGTAGACAGCAGGCATGCAACCTGGAAATAACAGGGCATCTATTAATCTCTTACACTGCTTGATTCTGCTTTGGGCAAATGGGACACAGACCATATATATGCCTAGAATGAGAAACATTGATTTCCAAAGAGCAACATATTTGACTTTTTTGTTTCTGGAGGAACAATCACCATTTACTGTAAAAAATATGCCTTTGTCGCTTTCTCTGTCTTCTGATACTCATTTACTCTCTTTGCCTCTGCATCCTGCAGTGGCAAAAACAAGGGCAATATTCCTAAAATCAAATTCCAGTTTTCAAGCTAGTTGTGGGCTCTTGGGAAAAAAAAAATTCTGAGCCCTACTTTTTATCCCAAGTAAGATTAAGGGAATAAGCAGCATTTACTCCCAGAGCATCTGTAAGAAATAATAGAAATATATGTAAGGCATATAGAAAAGTGGTCAATAAATAGAAACGATGTCATTATGATCCTTATTTAATGCTCATGGTGGATGACACTGTGACACATTCAAGACTGAAACAGAGCAGAACAAAACTTTGTTGATTGAGACATTTCTAGGAAGAAAAAGGGGGGGGTGCAGAATGGGAAGGCAATTTAAAAAGAAAAGAAGTGTCTCCACTAGGAGACTCAAAATTGTTTTGCCAAAGGGAATACCTCCCAGCTGTTGATACCAGAGTCCCTGACCCTCTTCAGCAAATCAAGATAGAGAAGTTTCTCTTTTGTGGGTGCGAAGCTTGCCATAACTTCTTAGGCAATGGCTCTCCATTATTACATTAAAACGTGGAGTTTAATGATGCTGAATCATAGATTACTTGCTTTCTATATGGATCAGCTTGGAGATTTAAATTCCCAGTTTTTTTTTTTTTTTAAATTCCCAGTTTAAATCATATATATATGTATATATATATACATGTATATATGTATATATATATATATTCTAGATTAACATGTTACAGTACTTACATCCTCCTTAACAACTGGTTTTTCAAACTGTTTTGAGAACTCATCTTGAAGGTATCAGAAGGCAAAGAAAATGTGCATTGAGGAATTCAGAGGAAATAAAGTCACAGTTTCTGCAACCCAAGTATGTAAATGTTCCTTCTTTAATATGCGGTGTGCTCTGCTTTTGACCACACATTCTCATGTAGACACTACATTGTGATGTAGATTTTGGCATTTGAGTTTTACTATTCTATACATTCTTATTCATTCATGCAATGCAAATTCAATTCAAAAGATAAACATTAAGTATTCTCCACCATGAATAAAATGCAATTCATTATGCTGTAAGTAAATAATATTTGGTCAATAAAAATATGTAAACGATAAATATGGGGGGAAAATAATGTTTCAAACTGAATGAAAAACAGTGTTTTGATTTTAAAGGGTGTGTTATGTAGCAGGAAAACTATTCCAAGCAGTTTGAATCACACACAAGAAATGTTCAGGAAAAACAGAAGTAATAGTGTTTCAAAAATAAAATGGAAACAACAAATATCTACCATGTATTAGGTCTTTGCATATTTTATTTTCATTTTAGCCTCAGTGTAACTTATAGATGGACATTTCTTTGAGGGAAAATGGGGGTTCCAATAGTTTCTGAATATTATAGTTTTAGTCTGCTATAATAAATAGCACAAGTATATATATTTCTATTCCAAGGTTAATGTTGTTCATCTGTTTGAATGTCTGTTTTCTATTTACACCTTGAGTTCTCATACCTATTGGATCCAACATGCTTTTAAATCAACTTTATTGACATATAACTTACATAAAATAAACTGTGCTTAGTTAAATTGTGTTCTTATACAAATTTTGACAAATGTATATGTGTGTGTGAATGCCACAGTTAAGATACACATTTCCCTTACTCCTAACGAGAAGATTTCTCATGCTCCTTGGCAATCCATCTCTCTTCTAACCCAGAGAGAGAAAGTCATTGATCTGTTTTCTTACCTTATATGTTAGCATAAATTTTCTAAAATTTTATATAAATGAAATTAGGTAGTTTGTATTCCATTTGGTTTGGCTTTTTTCACTCAGTACACTGATTTTGAGACACTTTCATATTGTGGCATATATCAGCAATTTAACCGGTTTTCCTGCTGAGCTGTATTCTGTCCTATGGATACATATGTTGTTTATCCAATCAACTTTTTAAAATGTAGATAGTTTCTTGGGAGTATTCATGTAAAATGTTTGTGTAGATACATGTTTTCATTTTTTTTAGTAAATACCTAGGAATCTAATGAATTATTCTTAAAATAATATATGTTGAACTTTCAGAGAAACTTCCAAAGAATTTCAAAGGTAATCGTATCACTCAAATCTTCAGATGTTAAACAATGTTAAACATAAAAGTTACCCTGAGATCCGTCAACTCCATTCCATTCCAAAAGAAATGAAAACATATTACTATACAAAAGCTTGCACAAGAATGTTAAAAAAATAATAGTAATTATATAATTTACATTTTCTTCTGGTAGTATTGCAGAGCTCCTATTGCTATACATTCAGGGCAACCCCTGGTTTTGTCAGTTTTTATTTATTAGTCACTCAGTAATTATAAGTATCTCATTGTGATTTCACTTTGCATTTTCCTAATAACTGACTGATGACGTTGAAAAGCTGTTGATATGCTTCTTCATCATTCAGGTCTCTCATTTGTGAAATGTCAAATAGAATGTTTTACACATTTCTTAAAACTGAACTCTTTTTTCACTTAATTGTCACTGATTGTCAGAGTTCTTTGTATGTGGTTGATACAAGGTATATGTCAGATATAGTATTGTGAATATTTTTTCCAGGGCTTTTAGCTTTCTGTTTTCTTAACAGTGTCTTTCCAAGACAAAAATATTTCAATTTTGACAATGTCCATTATTAATTTCTATGATTAATGCTTTTCATGTCACATCTGGGGGAACTTTTGTCTAATACAATGTTTTCCTCTAGCAGTTTAATCAATTTAGTTTTTATATATCTGGAGGAGGAGAGTGCCTACCACTGCAGGAAACACATAGTATCCCAGCTGGGCCCTTCCCTTAGACCCTTTTAGGGAATAAAAACTTGAAACTGTTAAGGAAGTGGGAACAATCCATATCTTCCAAAGACACAGAGAAGTTTCATTGTGGCTGGGGAAAAGGATAAAAGAAGAAACACTCAACCCCTCCAGACAGAACTTGGAATCATGCTGGGTCCAAATCTAAGAGGTCTCTCCCTGGAACAAAGGCAGGATCATTCTGCTGATGAGTCTCACAAAATAGGCAGAGTTTGATAACTATAGGGACCAGGAGCTGGATCACTGAGAAGGACTGGCGAGAGACACAGGAACTCAGGGCATGCGGAAGACTGAGGCTGGGCCAGACCTCCTGTCCCTAGAACTAAGATAACCAACAGGCAATCACAAGCAATGTGAATAGAGAAAAACAGTCTGGTTGAGAGATCAATTGTCTCCAAACTAACCTACAGTTTCAACATAATCTCAATTCAAAAAATAAAAGCAATAATTTATTAATTATAAAAAATTATTAGCTTTTTTCCCTTCTTTTTTGAAATCATCAGGCTGATTCTAAATGTTCTATAGGAAAAGTGAGGGAAATAGAATAGTCAAAACAATGTTGGCAAAAAGAAACAAAGTTGCAGGACACACATGACCTTATTTCCAAAATTTACTATATAAGGACAATAATCCAAACAATGTTGGGTTAGCACAAGATATACACCTAGATCACTGGAGCAGAGTAAAGACTCCGGGAATAAACACACACAATATGGTCAATTCATTTTGGACAAAGTACAAAGTAATTCTATGATTTGCCACAAATGTTTTCCACAAATGATGTCGAAACAATTCACTATATAAATGCAAACATGACTTTCAACTCATATCTCACACCTAAAAGCCCTGAACATAAATCCTAATTATAAAACTACTAGAAGAGGGGCGCCTGGGTGGCTCAGTCATTAAGTGTCTGCCTTCAGCTCAGGTCATGATTCCAGGGTCCTGGGATTGAGCATCAGGCTCCCTGCTTGGCGGGAAGCCTGCTTCACCCTCTCCTACTCCTCTTGTTGTGTTCCCTCTCTTGCTGTGTGTCTCTCTGTCAAATAAATAAATAAAATCTTAAAAATAAATAATAAAAGTACTAGAAGAAAACAATTGCAGAAAAATATTTTTGATCTTGGATTTGGCAAAAGTAACTTAGACATAATACCAAAAGCATGGTCCAGAAAGGAAAAAATAATCCTGATAAATTTGATGCATCAAAACGGAAAACTTGTCTTCAAATGTCACTGTTTAAAAAAATGAAAAGGTAGGCACAAATTGGGTTGTAATCTCAGTAAAACACATATCTGGTGAGGTTTTAAATGACAACATATTAAGAAATCTCAAAAATGCAAGAAAATAAACAATGTGATAAAAATTGGGCAAATATAACCAACAATTCATACACGATGATATACAGGAAGCAAATTAACATAAGAAAAATGCTCAGTATTATTAGTCAATAAGGAAATTAAAGTGAAAACCACAATATGACATACTACATGTCAGAAGCAAAAGAAAAGGAATTTCTGACTAAACCATCTCCTGGTGAGGATTCGAAGCTGACAGAAGCTCATGCAGTGCTGGTGGGAATGTCAAATGACAGTAGTTCTCCCTCAACTTCGGATTCTGACTCAGGCTTCCTCTGGTTTCCATTACCTTCTGTCAACCATGATGCTGGAGCAGATGATCCTCCTTCTGAAGTATCATCAGAGGGTCCATGGTGGTCTCTCACTGTATTCCAATGCCTACATCACTCTTCTCTTCCTCCCCTCATGCAGGTGTCTTCTCATCTCACATCCTCACAAGAACGGTGTGTACAAGACAATACGATGTTTAGAGAGAGAGATGCCTAAATCACATCACTTTTATGACAATATATTGTTATAATTGTCCTATCTATTATTAACTATTATTGTTAATCTGACTGTTATTAATTTACAAGTGAGATTTTATCATAGGTAATTATGTGTAGGAAAAAAACATAGAATATATAGAGTTTGGTTGGTATCGTCTGTAGTTTTAGTCACCCCCTAGGGCTCTTGGAACATATTCCCTGTGTGTGACTGGGGATGACTATATAGTCTCTTTGAAAAACAGTTTAAAATAGTTTCTTAAAAAGTTATCATATGACTTATCATATAACCTAGCAATTAACTCCTCAGTCATTATCCACCATACATAAAAATTGATGTTCACACATACATACACACACACTCACGCACATTGTGTGTGAATGTCTGTGGAGGATTTATTCATAATTATCTCGAACTGAAATTAACCCAAGTGTCCTTTGGTGGATGAATCAATAAGCAACTGAGGTACACTCATTTAATGGAATGCTTCCCAGCAATAAAAGTAGGTAAATTACCAATACACATTGTTTCATAATAAGTAATAAAAATGATACACCTACTACCTCGAGTGTGTGTCATATATCTATTAGATGCATGAAGCTCCAATCTACAAATGGACACAAGGGAAATTCTGGAGGTTGATGGAACTCTTCTGTCTTCTTTGGTGGCTACACAACTTTATGTGTTTTCCAAAATACATAAAACTGTACACATGAAAGAGGTTGAATTTTAGTGCATTCAATTTTACTCCAATAAGCCTGACTAGACAAAAAAACCTGAATGGAGTGAACTAGAGAATAATATGCATTTCAATATGCCAGTACGCAGCATGGCTCTAGGGGATATCATGAAGCAGTCAGAGGCTTACATTTCTGTAGTTTGCTACAAATGCACTGTGGTACAGGTGTGATGCACTGACAATTCAGCAACTACAAGCTGTGTTGCCATTAGAAGTCTGATTTTCTGAAGTGATAAGCAATTCTTGGTAAGCTTAGAAACATAAGAATAACATTGCCACATTTTATATAGTAGTTAACATTTCTGGAAAACTCACTGTATATCAGGGCTCTACAATGGTGTTTAGTGTTGGAATAGAATAGACTGATTCTAGGCTTACAAAGAAAATAAGTGTCATGTGTTGATTCAGAGACACTCAAGCCAAAATTCTTCGGCTCAAACCCCGGCTCCGATACTTTGCAACAGTGGGACCTTGGGCACTGTATGCCTCAGTTTCCTCAGGTGTAAAATGGAAATGGAAATGAACTAATTAGGTTTTTTGAGGGTTAAATAACTTATCATTTGTGAGACACTTAGAATTGTACCTTGTCCACACTGGGTACTAGAAGAATTCTCTTAAAAGTTGATTCCTGGGCGCCTGGGTGGCTCAGTGGGTTAAGCCGCTGCCTTCGGCTCAGGTCACGATCTCAGGGTCCTGGGATCGAGTCCCGCATCAGGCTCTCTGCTCTGCAGGGAGCCTGCTTCCTCCTCTTTCTCTCTGCCTGCCTCTGTCTATTGTGATCTCTCTCTGTCAAATAAATAAATAAAATCTTAAAAAAAAAAAAAAAGATTCCTAGGGGCGCTTGGGTGGCTCAGTGGGTTAAAGCCTCTGCCTTTGGTTCAGATCATGATCCCAGGGTCCTGGGATTGAGCCCAGCATTGGGCTCTCTCCTCAGCAGGGAGCCTGCTCCCCCCGCCCCCTCTGCCTGCCTCTCTGCCTACTTGTGATCTCTGTCTGTCGCATAAATAAGTAAAATCTGTAAAAAAAAAAAAAGTTGGTTCCTAATTAAAAACCTAAATGTGGGGGTGCCTGGGTGGCTCAGTTGGTTAGGCATCAGACTCTTGATCTCAGGATCCTGAGACTGGGCTCTGCACTGAGCATGGAGCCTGTTTGAGATTCTTTCTCTCCCTCTGTTCCTCCCAACACTTGCATGCCTGGGCTCTCTCCCTCTTAAAATTAAATAAATAAAAATTTAAAGACCTAAGTGTGTTTTTTTCGGGCCTGACCATAAGCACTTATAAAGGTTTTACCTAGCAGGCCTCACAGAAGAGTCCTGCCATGGTCCCAGGAGATTTTGTGCACAGCCAGAATGTTGGAGTCGCCTGAAAGGAGATGCCATCAAGGACTCAGGTCCCCTGGCTGGTCATGCTCTTATACAATCATATTCCTAAACTAGGAGTCCTTGTTCCTCAGTATCTTTATCTAAGCCCTTAGGCAGATGTCCTCTTCAGGCAAAGGGAGATGGGAAGGAGGGAACCTCAAAGACAATATTCCCCACTCTGACTCAGGACTCCTCCTCCTGCTTCCCCTCACACACCCCCACTTCCAACCTCAGGGTCCTTAAAACTGTCCAAGCCTTCTGCTTAGGACTCCCTCAACAGTGAAATGATTTTGAACATCTTTGCTGTCCATGTGACCCTCAACTGATCTGCTATCCCATGGTGAAAAATGAAATCAGAAGACTTGTTTTCTCTGTTTTTTTGTGTTTTTTTTTTTTTTTTTAGTCTTGCTCATACCATCACAGTAAGCTATTAAAGGCTAAACTCTTTCATTTTCTGCCTTTTGTTTTAACGGGCAACTAATAACCTCAGAGCTCAACTATCTCTTTCCCAACTTAACTGAGTTCTTGATCTTCTCTTGGTTTTAATCAATATTATTAGAATTAAAATTATTACTATTACCACATATAATTACAAACAACTGTTTCATTAAAAGGTATATCTAGCCAGATATTTAGAAGTCCTTCTGGACCCTGAAAATGTCTTTGTCCTACTAGAGTGCACTATGCATTTCAGTACCTTAGTATTCCTGGCCTATACCCACTAAATACTAGGACCATGCTAGAATCCTGGTGAGTAGGAAAAATATATTGAGATATACTTTAGCTGAAAGGCATCATAGAGTATTTGAAAGTATGTGTTTTACACAGGAATGAAGACCTAAAAACAAACAAACAAAAAAATGTGTCACACACACAATAACTTGAAAACTAGAAAATGAGACTGTCTATAATTTCTTAAGTTCTTTGGATGAAAAAAGAAAGATTCATTTTCCTTCCTGGCTGGTTTCAAATAAGCTAAAGGTGAAGACAGCTTTTGGAAATAGATTTTTGGTTTCATGTAGAATTTTGGAACTATTTTGTTCATATGCTTAGAATTGTTAGTAGTGTCTGAAATAAGCCATATTCAAATCAGTACCATGGTCAAAATAGCTCTATGCCAATTTCATTTCTGCACATTGCCTATAATTAGAGTAACTTTTATTTCTTTGAACAAGTACAAGACTGAGAATCAGAGCACCCAGATCTCAGGCCAGGCCTGGATACAGAGGAGCTAGCTACCTGATTGAAAGCAAGATATCTATCGTTCAGTCATCAACAAACTGGGAAGGTGTGCCTTCTAAACATTCAGCTTGGGAAAACGAAACAAAAACACACATGAAATAAGTTCTATTATAAGAAGTTGATAATCTAGTTGGAAAGACTATATTATCTACAGAATGAATGATACATATTGCTATTTAATGAAGAATATACATTCTCTAAGAGTAATATCAAATAGGTGCTATGGGAGTTAAGTAGAGCAAGCGATTAGTTTTCACAAAAGTCAAAGCAGAGAGGAGTGGAAAGTGGTTTCTTCCCTGGGGCGGCGACTATGACTTTGGACAAGCAAGAGAAGATTTCACTGGGTAGAAGACAGTGAAAAAGGACAAGGGGATCCATTATTGTTAACCAAGTTAAGGGGGGCATTTCCAGGAGTTTCTTAAAACATGTTCCAAAAGATTAAACCATATTAAAAAAAAAAGAAAAATTGGTAACTAAGTTTGGAATCGCAAATATGCCCACCTTTTGAGGCATTTCAATGGACACTTATTTTAACCCATTGAGCCACCCAGGCACCCCGTTTGCACACTTATTTTAAATTGAAATTGTTTTTCTCAAAATATTCTTTCTGAAGAACCATTAACATCACAGGTATGCATTTGTGTTCTTAATGTACATGTTTTATTTATGCTTCATACATGGATTTTACAAAAGTGAGAGTTAATTACAGGTGATGGAGAAAAGAATTATTTTAGAAGGAAAAACAACCTGACTCATTAATGGTTAGATGCTGAAGGTAAAAAAGAGAGAAGAATAGATGGATATGAAATCCCTACATGAAAAAAAATAAAAATAAAAAAAGGATAAAACTCAAAAGACTGACAGAAAAGCAAAAGGAAACACAGATTCACTTGGAGAAGTCCTTTTGAAACCGAATTTTGATTTTCTACATACACTTTCATATTCTGACCCCTTAGTGTGGAAGGAAATTACCCACTCACCACTAATAAATAGAGTGTATAAAATGAAAAATAATAATTTAATGTTGAGAAACCTTTAGAAACCAGCTCATCCAAGTGATCTAGGTCAACACCCACAAGTCTTGTTGACATTACATACCTCCAGATATAAAACAATGTAAAGGACATTTATCCTCTGTGGTATGTTCCAGCAAAACCCAGAATCCCAGTGTAATCTTGGGAAAATATTAGGTTATCCAAAATTGAGCCACTTTCTATATAAAAACTGACCAGGAATCTTCAAAAGTATCAAAGTCATAAAACAAAAGCAAAGTACTAAAAACATGTCCTAAGGAGATAATGACAACTAGATTGGGTAAATGCTAAATGTTATCTTAGATTCTGCAATGGAAAACATACATTAGTTAAAAACAAAAAAAAAAAGAAAACCAAAAACTAAAATTGATGAAATCAAAATACAGCCTGTAGTTTAGTTAATAGAATTGCATATATGTTAATTTCTTAGTTTGAGAAGTGTATCATGGTAATATAAGGTATTGTTATTAGGGGACACTGGTGAGGTAGGTATGTGGGAACTCTATTTCTTTGCAAAACCAAAAAATGATAAAATTTGATACAAATGGAATAGATATTGAACTATACAAGAATCTTAAATCCATTCTGATATAAAGTATCAATAAATTTGAAATTAGATAAGTAGAGGGATATTGACATATTTTCAAGTCCCTCTCCACAAAACACATGTATTAATTACAAAAAGAGAGAGTAATTTTATCTTGAAGAATCCTTTTTTTTTTTTTTTTTTTAACTGGCAGACACTTTCTTCCCCAAAAAATCAAAGTCAAGGTCCCAAAGAAATGGGGCAAATCAAAATGGTCTGTCATGGGAGAAGATCCAATGAAAATATAACATCACTTTTGTGATATTTTTGCCAAAGAGCCATTATCTAAGTATAATTATTAAAAAAAAATCAGAAAGCACAGATTGAGGGATATTTTACACAATAATTGGCCCCAAATCTTCAGGGTCCAAGTGAATCAGGAATATTAATGTAAGACAATCAGGAGCAAGAGGGACTGTGACAACCTGGGCAGCCAGTAACAACTGAAGGTATGTAAATGTAATTAAAGGAAGGATCAGGGACGCCTGGGTGGCTCAGTTGGTTAAGCGGCTGCCTTCGGCTCAGGTCATGATCCCAGCGTCCTGGGATCCAGTCCCACATGGGGCTCCTTGCTCGGCAGGGAGCCTGCTTCTCCCTCTGCCTCTGCCTGCCACTCTGTCTGCCTGTGCTTGCTTGCTCTCTCTCTCTCTGATAAATAAATAAAAATTAAAAAAAAAAATAAAGGAAGGATCAGGGACTTAAACCTCTGACAAAACCATAATAAGCATAACTAGTAGTTATTGTGTGCTTACTCTGTGCCAGGCAATGCGGTGCTGAGGTTCAACATGTGCATTCTGCAAGCAGGCTATGAGGTTTGAGTCCCAGTTCTTCAGCCCATAGCTCTCAGACTTTACTCATTTCTCTGAATCTCTGTGAACCTCAGTCTTCTCACCTGCAAGATGGAAATAAACAATAAAACTGACCTATATAGGATTCATGTGAGGATTCAGAGGGTGATTGTATGATAAACTCATAAAATGGTGCCCGCAACATAGAAAATACTCCCACCTCCCAAAGCAGCTGAAACTGTCATATCCATTTACAAATGAGAAAAGTGAAGAACCGAGTTTCAGGAAATAGTCCAAGGTCACTCTACTAATTAGTGTCAGGCTCTACTTGGACTTACACAGTGTGAGAACAAGTTTAACTGTTACTGTCTCTTCACTGCAATGACCTTCCATAGATATTAAAGCCTATTATATGAATAACACTGTATTGTGACCTCAAGGTTGTAATAAGCAGGCTCTGTTCTCAGAGAGTTTGTAGTTATTTGGAAGAAATTAGGTATGCACATGAAAAAGCAAAAAACAGTCTCCAAATCCAGCAGGGGGTGCTTTTCTTTTTTTCTTTTCTTTTCTTTTCTTTTTTTTTTTTTTAAGATTTTTATTTATTTATTTGTCAGAGAGAGAGAGAGCAGCGAGCACAGGCAGACGGAGTGGCAGGCAGAAGCAGAGGGAGAAGTAGGCTTCCCGCCGAGCAAGGAGCCCGATGTGGGACTCGATCCCAGGACCTAGAATCATGACCTGAGCCAAAGGCAGTGGCTCAACCCACTGAGCCACCCAGGCATCCCAGGGGATGCTTTTCTTATAGAAATTGGGAATTGAATTTAAACTGAAGATGATGAATATATTTATAAAGAAGTGGGGTTGGATCTGTTCCTTGAAATATCAAAAAAAAAAGGGGGAGGAGAGAGAGAAGAGGATATATATTTCTAACTCACTGGTTATTGACAAAATGATACGTTTGGGGCACTCTTCTTTATGTAATACAAATGGAGTGAATGCATGCCATGGAATCCACCGGTTCCACAGGTATTGCTAGATACTATCATTAACTGCTGTTACTGGGAGGCTACCGGGGCACTACCTAATTTGTAATGCCCACTCTTTGCAGAGAAAAGTTGATGAGTAACTAAGGAATGTATTATGTATCCATTTACCTTTAATTCGAGATCTGTACTGGTGCTTTGATGTCAAAATTCCACCTAATTGTCTAAATTCTAGGAGCTTGGCCAATCTAGTATATAATCACAAGTTGGTACTCTTGGGAAGGAATTCATGTAGGTCTTTTTTTTTATTATTATGAAAGTAAAACATATTTATCACAGACAAAAAATAAACTATCATTAATTGAATTGACTACAATTAAAAATAAAACCACCCAGGAGCTCCTGGGTGGCTCAGTCGGTTGTACTTCTAACTCTTGATTTTAGCTCAGGTCTTGATCTCAGGGTGGTGAGTTCAAGCTCCCTGCTGGGCATGGAGTCTATGTAAAAAAATAAATAAATAAAAATAAAAAATAAAAAATAAACCACCCATAGCATCATTGTTCTAGAGATGATAAGTAATTCTGTGGTATATACTTTCCCCAGATCCCTCTTCTAATGTAGTCCTTCCCTTTGTGTCTAAACAGATATGCATGGCCTGCCTTGGTCTCACATTCTACACAATGTTTTACAGAGTATTTTTTCACTTAATATGAAATCATGTATCTTTTTCATCCAATTTAATATTCATCTTGTATATCTTCTGACAGCTGCTTAGGGTAGGACTGAGATCAATAGAAGGTCTTATATACCAGGGATATCCACTTACTATTTTCAGATCCTAGAAACACTTTAGGGATGCAGCATGAGCATTTGCTTTCTTGTCTTATTGACCTGGAAAGAGCAGATGATGTGGTTCCTGAGCCCTGTGAATAGCACACATTAAAGGAGCTATGTTCTGTTCAGTTTCATCTAAAGCTGCTCTCCTTCATTTGAAAAAAATAATCTAAAATTCACCTTTATAGATACTCAGAACTATATGTCCTTGTTTGTCCTTATTTTCTTACTAATGTCAGCTATACTCTTGATAGCTACTTTGTTTATCTTTATTCATGGCAGGTAACCCCATTAGCCCCCATCGTTCACCAGTGGGATCAGGTCACTACCAAGTCCAAAGACGTAAGGTAGTGAAATTATTTAGCAAAGTGAGAGACACTTGGGTGTAATCCTTTATGACAGTTAAACCAGACTGATTAAAGCCACAAAAGGAGCATTGTGAAAAATGATCCTCCCTTAGCAGTTATTAAAGGCAACATACTTAGGTATGTACCTCATCCTAACTTCTGTGATTCATGTAAATCATTTTTCTTTATTGTCAGGGAATATCTGGGTAGCTTCATCCTTGTTTCTTTTATTCAAAAGGTTTTTTTTTCTTTCAAATTTCTTTTCAAATTATATATATATATATATATATATATATATAAAATACATATAATATATATATATAGCTATCCATGCAATTGTATAGAACTTGACTTAGAATATATAGCAATTAATTAGTTACATATTCCTTATTTCCACTCATAATAATGATTTTTTTTTCATCATTAAACACGTTTTAATGGATCTCAAAATTGTGAAAGATTTTTGGTCATGTTGTTTCCATTAAAAAGTACTAATTTTAAATCTAATAAAAACTGATAACTTAAAACTGCCCCCCCCCCAAAACATAGCCTTTTTTTTTTTTTTTTTTTTTTTTTTTTTTTTTTTTTTTTTTTTTTTTTTTTTTTTTTTTTTTTTTTTTAAAGATTTTATTTATTTATTTGTCAGAGAGAGTGAGCACAGGTAGACAGAGTGGCAGGCAGAGGCAGAGGGAGAAACAGGCTCCCTGCCGAGCAAGGAGCCCGATGTGGGACTCGATCCCAGGACGCTGGGATCATGACCTGAGCTGAAGGCAGCCGCTTAACCAACTGAGCCACCCAGGCGTCCCACATAGCCTTTTCTTTTGAAGGTTTTGATACTCTGTTATCATTCAACAGTCTTTCACTATTAAGCCTAAATGGGCAATTGACACAAACTATTCAGAGACTGTTCTTCCACCACTTATTAAGACTGAGGTGGCAGGTACTGGGAATAATATTCATTTAGTCTTCTGAGCTTTCTGGGCAGACTTGGTGACCTTGCCAGCTCCAGCTGCTTTCTTGTCCATAGCTTTGATTATTTGAAAAGAGACTTCTGCCTCTCAGAAAATACTTGAGTTTTATTAGAGTCAGTCAATATATAATGGATTTCTTTTTCCTTCCATTTTTATAAAAGGAAAAATTTTATTTTCATTATCTACATATATAGAGTAAACACATCACTGTGAAATATATTTAGTTTTAACAAACTCTTGAATAATGTAAAAAAAAAGTTAATCTGGATTGTCATTTAATTCCTAAAGACAATTACTTTGCCACTGAAGTGATTCAGATCCATGAAATTCCTCAGGTTTCAGATATTAATTCACATTTAAGTTTTCCTGATTAGGTTAAAAAAATCTTGAGACACAATAGCTGTTCAATAAATGTTAATAAATGAACAAATCAATAAATTACCTACCCAAATCTCAGAAGATCTTCTTTGAGCTCCTTTCTAGAATTTATAGTGTCATGAGCCCCTGTACTACTCAGTTTGCAGGTACATTTTTCTACTTTGTACACACAGAATCTTGGATTTATAGGGTTTTCAATATGTTTGCAACGTGAAATACAATTGAGAAAGAGAAGTGGAATCTTAGGGACACAGAGAACCTGAGTGAATGCCCTCAGAACACTCAGCTTCTCTATAACATGGCTGAGACCTGGGTTTTTATTAGTATTTTCTCATATATTTAGTTGGCCTCATTTTGTTCCCTTAATTGCAATCTCAGTAAAGCAAGAACACTCTCACCTATTTTTACTGTTCCCGCCATTACTTTACAGTAAGTGGCAAGGATCTCCATAAATGACTCTTTGTGGACTGAGTCATGCTAACACAGTACCTCAATTATTATAAAAAAGATATTCATTTTGATTCAATATTCAAATATTTTCTTAATATAAAGTAATAGAAATAGAAATAATTATCTCCTTTCTCAAAGGGACCTCCTTTGCTTGTGTTTCTCATCTTAGAAAAGTTCACCATCACTATCTACCTCATCGCTCAAGGCAGGAACTTGGGTACAACTTCTGGGAGACATGTGCCAAAAGGATTCTGTGGTGCTGGCAGTATTCCATTCCTGGTGATGGCTGTAGCGGTATTGTCACTGTGAGAATCCATAGAGCTATGACTTGGATTGATTCACTTTTCTGGATATGTATAGTACTTAAATAGAAATGTTTAAAACATTATTTTTCTTAAAAATGCATTCTGATGCCATGGCCCACATTCCATTTTCAGGTTTATATGACCCATGGGAGATATTAATAAACAGCAGAGAAACCCAGGAAACCAGCAAGGCACAGTTAAAAGGATGAATTCAGAGTCCATGCTCTTGAATTTGTGAACTGACTCTCAGAGAAATGGTATCACCTTGACTAAATTATTTACTTTTCAACTTGCACTTTACACAAGAAGGATCTGCAAAATAAAAGAAAAAGCCTCAATATTCACACCTTACAATATGAAAAAATAATCAGGTATTGATCATTTTATTCTACAAAACAGGATAAAAAGCTAAGCAAATACAAATTATGTACAACACTGCAGTGTTTTATTAATTAGTATTCCCGTGACATGGCCCATCTTACTAGTTTAGTTATATGTATTCCTTTGAAACTAGGCAGCTATGAGAAATATATTTTGTAGATTCATAAATAACTAGCAAAACCACCAAACTGTTGTCAGTCTTACTGAAACCTGTAGGTGGTGATTTTCTTTGCTTTCCAGATCTTCTTTCAAGAAAATCTGGAAAACTGAGAGGTCACACTCATTTCAGCTACCTCTCCAAAATATTTCTCATTATTTATCTCAACATGTTTACATTTATAAGTCTTCCAAAATGATAGTGTTCACATTTTATTTAATATAGTTCCCCCCTCCTCAATCATTTCTTTTTCTCAACATAATAGATTTACTGATAAATCAAGAGAACTGATTATTTTTTTAATATCATAAATAAAAAATGCAAAAAAAATATCAAAAATAAAAAAATTTTATTTATTTATTTGAGAAAGAGTGAAAGACCACAAGCAGAGGGAGTAGCAGAGGGAGAGGGAGAAGCAGACTCCCCACCAAGCAGGGACCCCAATGCAGGACTTGATCCCAGGACCCTGGGATCATGACCCGAGTCTAAGGCAGACACTTAACCATCTGAGGCACCCAGGCACCAAAGAGAACTGATTATAATGGGAGATTGTTATTAAAGAACAGATAACCTCAGTGATACATTTTAGGTTTTCAAAATTAACAGGTAGTTCCCAAAATGATTTCCTCTTAGTCTTCCTAGCTTTTCAAATGGCATATTGAGGACTTATAAAATAAGCACAATCTCACAATATGATACCAGAGATATTAATTTGTTATATCACCAGTCAGATATATAAAAAAATACTCTAGAGAAAGCCTTGATAGAGTAAGAAACAGGTTACTATTCACACATATATGTGCATATCTATAAATATATTCTAAAATAAATATGAGGATATTGGGCAGAGGGAAGTAGTTGGGACCAGAGTAAATGGTCTAGGGCAGAGGCAGCAGGACCTCAGTTGGGTAAATACATTTTATTGGAACATGGCCATGCTCATTCATATACGTATGATCTGTGTCTTAGATACTATTCATGAGTTGAGTAGCTGTGACAGACACTCTGTGACCCAAAACCCAAATTATTCACTATCTGGCCCTTGTATAGAAAAAGTTAGTCAATTCCTGATTCAGAGCAGTGGTTTTCAAAGTGTGGTCCCCAGAGCAGCATCATTATAAGCTAGGAACTTGTGAGAAATGCAAATTCTTAGGCTCTGCCTGATGCCTACTGAATCAAGAGGCCCTGCAATCTGTGTTTCAACAAGGGCTATAGTGGATTCTGATTTATGGTAATGTTTGAGAACTGCTGCTTCAAAGTAAACAAGTTTAAGAAAAGGTCAAGGCAGCCAAGTCAATGATAGATCAGGTTCCATGACACCACACACAGCTGAAATCAATTACCTTTGCTGGGTCAGGAATTATTAATGGATGCAAAATTAGTTACAACTGAGAATTAATGTATGACCCAAATCTGGTTATTCTTCACATTTCCAAACCTAATCCAAGCCACCATTTTCTCTGGCCCGGGTCACTCCAAAAAGCACCTAATTGGTTTTTTTCAGCCTTTCCTCTAGATAACACTACAGTGGCCTTTTGGAAAAGTAAGTCAGCCCTTCTCAAAATCCCCTAAAGACAGTTAATAATAATAAGAATACCAAAATACAATTCTCTTTATAGTTTCTTTGCATTTTAGCCAAACTATGACTGGTTGTTCACTCTAGTGGGAATGACCTTCTCAAGGGTAACTTTCCTATGGAATCTCAAAGGTCTATCCTCCTGACTTGCTGAGCTGTCCTCCCATGCCTCTTCCACATAAGAATCTTTCCTGACCACCTTATCTAAAACAGCAAATACTTTAAATGGATGAAACAAATGGTTTGTGAATTATATCTCAGTATATCTGTTAACAACAACAACAACAACAAAACAAAACCAAATTATTATGATATCCAGTGTCACATGTGATTACGTTCACATCCATACCATAAAGTTAAATAACATGTGAAATGTTCCTAGCATGGTCCCTGGGTTTTAGTAAGGGCCCAAATTATTTACTATTATATCATATTTTATTATATTTTTGTATTATTATATTATTACACAATATGTACTATTATAACTACCATATGATCATATTTTATGATCATTGATGCCAGATGTCTTTAAGCTGAATCCTAGAAGAGATATTGTTGTTTAAGAGTTCACTTAAATAGAAATAGGGAAAGAGATCAAATCGAGTTGGCAGCAAGTAGTCAAAATATATATTTAAAAAGGCCCATCAACTTAAAAATGAGACAATGCACTTTCAGTTTGCTGAGACATTTTAGGTCAGCCATTTTAGATTTAGAACAGAAGGTTATAATTTACTCAATATCCTTTGGTTATAATCTGTCTTACCAAATATTTGGATCCCCTCAATCTCCTTATGCCACAAAAACACTCCCCCTATTCCCAACTCATACATGTACCATTATCCTTTGCAAGCATACTTCATTCCCCATTATCAATGATTTTGAATAACTGTAAGTGTGGACTCATTTTTTCAAGAAAGGTCTAATTTAAAGTAAAACACTGGTATGATATTATTATCCTTCAAGTGTCTCATGTTTGAACAAATATTTTATTTTTAATGCTTTATTACTCTTATTCTTAGAGATGAATAGTGAATTTCTCATACAATCATTAGAAAAGCATAAGTTCTGTTTGGTTGGTGCCCCTCTTCTCTGGTACCGTGAAATTACTGAAGTTTTATTCTACACTGAAGTTGCTATTGTGTAATTTAACTGCTTCCATATTACTTCTGGGAAAGGAAAATATAGGATATAGTTGAAATCCCCATAAATGCAGTTATCTTGGAAAAAATATAAAGTACTGAAGTTGTAAGACTGCTTTTATATACTTAAAAATGGATCTCAAATGAGGATGGCTTTTCTGAAAGACAGGTTCACATTTGTCAATTAAAGACTTTCTACATTCAAATGGCAACTCAAAGACAAATCTAGAAACAGATGTCAGAAGTTGCTTCCTGTCTCCTACTTGGTCTGTGTAGTTCTATTTCCTGTTGTCATTAGTTTTTCATTATGCTATTCTCATGTTTATCATAAGTAAGCAGAAATATTAGAAGAAGACCACATATAAATATTACAGTAAAATCAGCAATAGATACTGAACAATAGCTTTTGAGGGACATAAGAAAAACTAAAGAAAGCATAACAATGCGAATTTGGGATTTATTCCACCAGCATAACATCAAGATCCTTCAGCCCGTAATGATGCATTCATCCAATGAATAGAAATATGTCTTATCACATTCCCCAAAGTCATCTCATTAGAGAAAATGGCACCATTATTATAAGAAACTGATTATTTTGCTTAACACTTTCTCTCTATTAAATCATGCAATTCTTATAACCAGCATATTTAAAAAAAAAAAAAAGGAGCATCATCCCATTCAACAAGTACAAAGGGAATAAAGTAACTTGCTAGGACTCCATACTGTCTAAGTGGAGGAGCTACGCTATCATGTTTCCAATCGTCTTAGGGGGCTTAATTTATCAAAAACATAAAACAAAACAAAGACCCAAAACCAAAAACAGATAGTCTAGTTCTTCTGCACAGTTTGCTAGCATATCTCTGGAGATTCTCATGTTGGAAATTCTGAAAAATGTCAATAAGTGAATTTTTTTTAATGTACAAGCTATGGTGGGGAGTAAATGAAAAAATGAAAAAATCCACAAGAAAAAGTGGATAAATGGAACATGTAGACTGCATTTTATATAGAGATCATAAAGAATATGGTCACTTTATTGGACAAACATAAGAGAACAAAAAGAATTCTGTAGATCTAATTTCATTTCAGTTATTGTATTTAACCTGATACCAACATGACGGCCTTTCATTTCCTGGTGTATAACAGAATAACGAAATGGACTGAGTGAGTTCTTAAAAACTACAGAGCATACTGGTGGGAAAAAGTTGGTAGTATGGGAAATATCTAAGAATATTTTGAGTCTATTTGTCTAAAGAAAATAGAGTCTATAAACTATTGTTTGAGGTAAGAGGTTCTCTGAATGACACATATTTTTGTTCCTCTAGTCAGTTGATGAAACTAACCATATTTTCAGTACAGTGGAAACTTCAATCTGTTTTTGTAAATAGCAAACTGACTGAGGCTTGGTCTTGCCTTCTTCCCTGATTCCCTTACAGCACATGGATGTTGGTATACAAAGTTGGAGGTACAGTGTATGGATGGTGCAGAAACAAAGGCTACCATGACCTAAACTCCTAGTCTTTCCCAGTCAACTCTTATCCTGCCAGTGAAGGAGGAAAGTGTCAGCATTTTCAGTTTTGCATATATAAACAATTGGGTTAGAACTATTTTTAGCTCAAAAAGTACAGAAAGTTTAGTTTGCTTGAATATATATATGCAACCCCACATCAATACCTGTGTAAAATCTCAGAAAGATGGCAAGATAGAAAGGGAAGAAGACCCAGACTTGAATACCAGTTATGAATTTTCAATCTGTGTAAGGTTGGACAAGTAGCTTTCTTCTCTAGCTTCATTTTCCAATTCTCTAAACTGGCATTGGTAATCGAGAGCATATTGGAGTTTTGCTTTGAGAATTATGTAAATTACACACACACACACACACACACACCCCACACACAAAAGGACCACCACCGTCTGACGTATAGTTCATCCACTCATAGATCGCCAGCACAAAAGGCTCACATCCAAAGTGCTACTTCTCAGGGTCACTTCTAAATCTGCCAAACTTACCTTGAGAATGACTTTTACTTCACGCCCTGTAGGTTCATTGCTTGCCCTTCCTTCTTTCTTTTCATTTCATTTCATTTTATTGTTTTTCCTTGATATCACAATGCAGTTGTTAACTAATTTTTACACTAGGCTAAGGGGTGAGGGGTCTAAGGGGTCAAGTGTTCCCTAATGTCAAAAATAAATGGTAACAGGAAGTATAAAATGGGTTTAAAAAACCCCAAAATACCTGTTCTCTCTCTCTTTACATAGACAGACAGAGGATAGATAGGGATAGAAATATATTTATTTATTAAGAAAATGAAGAACTGGGTGCCTGGGTGGCTCAGTG